>JZKD02S1369812.1:0-11483 GCA_000966675.3 Picea glauca
TTCACCCTCAAGCTGAGGCTATAAAATTCACCATGGAAGGCCTCCCAAGTCATACTAAGGTCTATCCACCATGATAAATATCAAGTTAAGGTGCCAAGTACAACAACTATCCTATAGTCTCTCATTTCCCATAGCTTATCCCATGCCAAGAAGTGTGCCCCTCCTCTTCTCAACAGTCCTTCGACTTCCCCACTTCTCTTCTAGGGATTCAGCAATAGGTCGGATACAAAGTGTCAGAGCTCTATAGCTATTACCCAACACACAAAAAAATCAGTTCCCAACATTTGTCCCACCTAGAGATAACGCTCATGGGCCTAACAACCCACTTCTTTAGATTCTCATTGGATTGAAAACCCACTTCTGTGAATTCCCACGGGCCCGACAACTCGCTTCTTCAGCTCCAAATATCTCGAAATACTCCTTGTCAACAACTCCCAGAAGCTTTACCCAAGTACAAATATGAAAATGGTGGTAGTTGTAAGGTATAGATGACAAGAGTGTAAGGTTCGAATGATCAAAGAATGATGAGAAAAATGATGATGAGAACCCTCAAACTCACTAAGTGATCTCTAATATAAGTATGCATACAAACAACATGACAAGTGGCACAAGAGTAACCACTTTCTCTATCTTGGAAATATGTCCCTCTCTAATGACAAAGGATGAAAACATTAGCATGGAAAAACTTAGGATTGGACTCTTTAAGGAATGTTTTATTATATTCCTTGGCTTAGACCCCTAGCTTAAGTGACTCTCTTAAGTCCCTTAGCCTCCTTTCCTCTAGTGGATTTTTATCCCCCCATATTGTTCTTGTCGTGTTGGTCTGCAACAATGATGTATTTTATTAATAATATGAGTGACACATATTACAATAATAGTCTCGCTAGCCTTTTAACATTCTTTCTGTCCAGCCTTGTCACCACATAGGCACTCTAGCCTCAAAACATATTTACAATAGAATTCAGGCCCAAAATATTCTAGATCACCAGCATATATGTACATTTACAACTTGGGTTTCGGTCTAGGGGTATTATAGATACAATGATTGATGTAGCCCTCAATGGTGTACTTAAATCCATAACATCAACTGCTAGGGTTTCTAGGACAAACTGGGAGCACACATCAATAAGGAAGCACACAAAAAAATTTAAAGAAACAATTTCATATAAGGAAAAATCAAATTCTTCACTACTAGATCTTCATATTAAATTTTAAATTCTACGAAATCACAAATAAATTTCTCAATGGGATTCTCTACTTATGGTGTAACTAAATAGGAATGAAACCATTCATTAAAATTCAAAAGTTGAGATATTTCCTATAGGTTTGTGAAATTCAGTAAGAAATGCACAAAAGCATAAATTTCTCTCTAAACTTGATTATCAATACCTTGCTCCTACAACCTTTCAGGCTAGTTTTTTTATAATTTTCTTTTAATATAACCTCCACATTATTCCCTTTTCTTTTTCCAAATCTATGTTCTTTTCCATCATCATCAACATCATCTTCTTCATTTTCCCTTAGTATGTTATTTTCTCATCTTCTCTCTCCTCTTCCCTTCTCCAATTCTATTCTCCTTTATACTCTCTTGTTTTTCTCTTATCAACCTCTCTATTAAAAGGAAATCTCCCTACTCTTATTATTCTTATTCTTTGGGAACAATCTTATCTCCACGAACTTCCTCCTCTTCTATTGTTTCTTTTTCCTTTTAATTTTCATGGACTCCCCCCATCACTCCTTGTCACTCCCATCAGATCCTCCTTTTAATTTTGAATAGTCCTTTTAATTGACAAACAAACCACCATAAATGTTTTTTTATGGGCACGAGAAGCGATCCCATCCACCATTTAAAAAACTTCCAAAGTCACGTGGGCTCTAACCTCAAGTCATTTAGCATTAATGTGTAAGGGTTAAGAAAACCATTGGATTTTAATTTTTTGGGGGAGGGTGGCGTGTCGCGGTGAGATCAATGCATGGGAGGAATTGGGTTGACATCATCCTAAATTTCCCACTACTTTGAAATCTATTCGTGTAGGCTATATCAATGGTTGGGAGGCATTTCACACGACAAACATATGACATCAGCCCGAAGCTTCATGCGCTTTGAAATGCTAGCATAAGTAAGTGACCTGGATCATATTAACTTGAACTACTATCTAGTGCTTGTTTCTCAATAACCCTCCACTGTGATCAAGACATCATAGAAAATGACATCATCGTTGTAAGATGGATTATTAGTATGATTTTGAATGAGGCATTATGATTCATGTATCATAATGGTTTGGATTATTTATTTAGATTTCTTTACAAGTGTTTCTTATATTTGAATTTGTTACATGATTCATTTTTTTTTTAATATTATAAATATGAAATTATTAAGTAATATATTTTAATCTCAAATTTATTAAACAATGAAGATGAACAAAGTGGTTGTATTTTAATAATCTTTCACTAACAACAACACATATGATAGAAAATGACATGAATCATGTTAACTTGGATTATTAATCTAAACAATGGTTAAAAAAAGCGGTTGGCTAATAGGACTCAAATCTCTTAAACATAAAGGTTGAAAAAAAAAAGTGATTGTGTCCTAATAGCCTTTCACTAAAAACAACACATATGATAGAAAATGACATGAATCATGTTAATTTGGATTATTAATCTAGACACTGGTTAAAAGAAGTGGTTGGCCTGTAGGACTCAAATCTCTTAAACACAAAGGTTGAAAAAAGTGGTTGTGGCTCAATAAATCACCACTAACAACTACACATATGTTATATATCATGTCGATCATGAAAATTGGGATTATTAGTCTATACATTCTTGGAAAAAAATGGTTATCACTTATGATAAAAAATTATTTCCACCAAGAACAACAAATATGATAGAAAATGACATGAATCATGGTAACTTGGATTATTATTGTGTCTTTGTTATCTCTTGTAGTTGTTGAAAATAGAGGTTGTGGATCGATAACTCTTTGCGAGAAATGATGCATATGATAGAAAAAAGTCCCTCCTTCAAGAACAATCCATCCACCAAGAACATGACATATGATAAAACATGACGTGGATCATACTAACTTTTATTATTAGTCTATAATTTTTTATATCTTCCCACTATTTAAAAAATTGGTTGTGGGTCAATAACCCTCCACTATGAACAACATCATTTACGATAAAAAAAGTCCCTTAACCAAAAAAACAACACATAGAAAACGATATAGTCCTTGCTAACTTGGATTACTAGTTTGGATTTTGTTATATTGCCTCATGAATTTGAAAGTATGATGGATGACATAAAAAAATGATCAATCTCACTACTTTTATAGACAATTTTATTAACATAGCATCATATGTTGGGACTTATAAATTGTTTTAAAGTATATTTTACAATTAATGAATAATAATAGACAAATACTATTTTAAAATGATAAAAACTAGATACCAAAACACCAATTACAACATATCACATTTTGTTATTATTTTAAAATAATAAAACCAGACCAAAACACAACATATCAAATTATTTACCTTCTATCATAAAAAAAAAAAACATAAACAGTCATATATGTCCCACATACACTAATATATGCATCTCAGATAAACAATCACACATATCCCGCATACACTAGTATATATGTCCCACATACACTAATATATACATATAGTAACTCAATATTTATAGAATTAAAATACATATATATTCTCATTTATACTTAATCAATTAAACAATTTAATTCTCCTTTTTATGGTAATTAAAAAACAAAAATATCTCCCTTCTTTATATGGTAATTAAAGAACAAAATCCCTCTCACTTGAGTAAGAGCACAAAATGTTTGTTTGCAATTTTTGTGTTAATTTTTATGTACAAAAATATGGTAAATCTTAAAGACTTTATAGATCTTGTTGTATATTTAAATTAAACTTGTGACTTTAAATCTTAAATCAAAACCATGCATTAATCAAGGTTGAGTTGAAGTCTCGTGTTGAGTTATAATTGATGATTAGTTTTGGAGGAAGGTTATAGCGGCAAACTTGAGGTGAAATATGAGATCTTGCTACTAGAAGTATTCTAGCAAAACTTGTAATTCTGAGTTTGAAGAAGTTTTGAAGGCAATTTCTGAAAACTTGTTTGAAGATTGATCCTTGAGGTGACTTTTGAGTGTGGGCTATATAGAAGCTCTAGTGGACATCAAAGAGACTAGACTTGCAAACCTTGTCACTAGGAGACTAGACTTGTAGCTAGTAATGTGAAAGGGTTCAATCCCTTGTTACTATGAAACTAAGATTACAACTAGTGATGTGAAAGGGAAGAAACATTAGCCACCTCAAAAGAAGTCAAGAAATGTAAGAAAGAAACGACGAGGAGTTCTTCTCTACATCAGTCTTCTCGGGAAGACCAAAAGAAAGATTGAGCATGATTGCATACTAAGGTAAGTCTTGTACTACTTTCCTTAATTGATTTCATCATTACCCTATAGTAGTTTTATTTTGATGATGAAGGGTATTATCTTTGGTACGATATCCCTCATGACTTGGACCATAATCCCTGGTGTGGGAATCCAAATTGTTTGTTTGGTTGGTCATTATCCATTCGAGAGGCCATCTTGGTTATTATTCTAGTACAAGAGGCCGTTTTGGTTGTTATCCCTTTGGGAGGCCATCTTGGTTATTATCCTAGTACAAGAGGCCATGTTGGTTATTATCCCTATTGGAGGCCAGATTTCTTATTTCATTATTGAAGGAATATTATACCTGGTACGGGAGCCCATTTGTGTTGGTTGGTTATTATCTTAGCACATGAGTCCACTTTGATTATTATCCCTATGGGAGGTCATCTTGGTTATTATCCTAGTACGGGAAGCTAACATAACACTATAAAGATAGTAGAGGACCTGAGAAGACATGGGATGTATCCAGGTTAGCAACACATAAAAAGGAAGATGTTCATCCTTTCGACTATAGAGGGAGTCACTTAACTCAGAGGGAGTCAAAATATTCAGAAGAAGGAAGAGACAATGCCTTCTCCCCTTCAACAGTTTAGAGGGAGACACTTATTGATCTAGTTGATCCTATAGCTCTAGATGATGATTCCCAGAGACATTGGCAATAGGGCAGGAGAAGCATACATGGGCTCAACAGACTTTGTTGGAGGCAATGGGACATACAACACCTTGTGGTACATTCCGAGAGAGAAAGTGACCATAGATATTTTCGAGCTATGTTCAACTATGAGCCACATAATTGATATTGAACCTTCTTGTCATGGAGAAGCAACAGGAAAACAGTTTTGGGAAGATTCCATGATCGAAGAGTAGTAGTCCATTATGAAGAAAGATGTGTGGATCTATAAGATCAAACATCCAGCTGATGGAAGTGTCGAAAAGTACAAAGAAATATTTGTGGCTAGAAGATTCTCTCAGGTGGAGGGAATAGATTATGAGGAGACATTTTCTCCTATTGCCCGATACACTTCCATTTGTATGATTATTGATCTTATAACATGTGTGGGTTGGAGACTAAATCTAATGTATGTAAAGACAAGCCTTTTTCAATGATGAGATCGAGGAGCGAGATGGATTCACGACACATGAGAAGGAGTCTCATGTACACAAGTTAAAGAAATCCATATATGGACTAAAGTAGGCACCTCGAGCATGATTGATGGACACTTTATGAGTTTGGGATTCAACAAGAATGTTGTTGATCCAATCCTATACTAAAACACTATTGGAGACGAGTGCTTGATTTTTTGGTCCTAAATGATTCATAAATCCTTACTGTTGAATGCAAGTTTGCATTAGATTTTGAATTTGAGATTGAGGACCTTGGTATGATGCACTACTTCTTGGACTAGAAGTAAGGTAGAGGACTGATGAGATTTTCCTGAGTTATGGAAAATATACAATGGAGATATTCAAGATGATGGACTATAAATCCATGCCTACACTGATGGTGATGAACTTGGAGAAGATGAATGAGGCTTATTCTGATTCAGATGAGATTGATCCACATCATTACAGACAACTGATTGGATCATTGATGTATCTGGTTAACACCAGACCTGATATATGCTATGCAGTGAGTATACTCAGTCAGTTTATGAGTCACTCGAGATAAACATACTGGATAGAAGTGAAGCATGTGCTGAGATATATACGAGGCACAGTTGATTATGGCATGATATATGCCTCTTGTGTAGACATGAGATTGTAGGGATATTCCGATGCAGAATCGACAAGGATCATAGTTGACTGAAAAAGCAAATCTGATTGTTGTTTTACATTGTGATATGCCATGCTTTCCTTGTGCAAAAGGAAACAGACTTATGTGGTTTTGAGTACCGCAGAAGTAGAGTACATTTCATTATTTGTGGAAGTCTACGAAGTAGTTAGGATTTGAAATCTCCTTGTAGACTTATTTGGACATGAGATGGATTCCACCATTATCCATTACGATAACCAGAGTTTTGTAAAGCTCTCTAAGAATCTCGTGTTTAATGATAAATTGAAACACATTGAGATATGGTGAAGAGGAAAGAAGTATATGTGCAGTACTTTCTACACGCGAGCATGTTGCATATTTCTTCATCAAACTACTTACCAGGACAAAGTTCGAGTAATTCTATGAGAGACTTGGACTAGTGGAGAATGCCTCCCTAGCTAAGAGGGAGTGTTGATGATTGCAACGTCTTGTGACATTCTCCAGGTCATTCTCCTATGGACTAATTTGAGTTGATCTGTGAGAGGGACCATGTGATGGGTGTTTCGTTCTCCTCTTGATTGAGTTGAGACGATGTGTGTCCATGTGTTGGGTGTTCCCATGTGATGGGTGTGCATCAGACTTTGGACTGAGTTGGTATGACGTGTGGTCTCTTGTCTATTCCTATGGACTGAGTTGAGATGACTTGATATGGTCTCCTGCCTTGTACTCCTCTGGACTGAGTTGAGTCAACTTAAGATGCTATCCTGCCTTGTCCTCTTATGGAATTAGTTGAGTCGGCTTGAGATGGCTCTCCAGATGGTACTCTTATGGACTCAATTGAGTGATTTGTTGAGAGTGTCATATCTGTGGATGAGCACAGGTGGATTTGTCCATAGTGGCTAAGAAATAGAGGATGTGAGATCCCTTGCTATATTGTCAGAGAGTGAGAATTTGGTAAAACCCTAATTTATGTTGTAAAGGGAACAAGTGGGCCCCACCATGAAAATATATTTCATATTGTGTAATTATTAATTATATTATTAAGTTTTACAGGTCAGCGCTATTTTTCCAATAGACACATCATTTGATGTGATAGGTTTTGTATAAATAAGAGTGGATGCCCATTGTGGATCACACTCACTTGTCATGTCATAATTTCATAAGTTTATGTTTGAAATTATGAGGACTACAATTCACACTTCTCTAAGAGTTATTTTTGTCACTCATAGTAGCACCCTATTGTGTGCTAGGTTTGGTTGTGGATGGTGGATATTCTCTTGGCAATATAGCAAAGGATTGTTGGGTTTTTCTCTTGATTAAGTAGGGTTTTACCAGGATATTTTCCGGTGTCTTTTGTGCATGGTTATTCTTCTTGTGATCTTGGTTTAATGAAGTTAGTATTATTTTGTTATTACAGTCATTGTCTTTGGTTCAAGCACATGCTAAATGAATTAAACTACATGCATAAGATTAAACCATCAAAACTCAACAATATGAACATAAGTGTAGATGGACAACCAAGGATTTTCAAGGCTTCTTTTTGAATAAGAATTCTTCTAGAGTCAAACTGCACACATGCTTCTTATCATGGATGTTTCTTCCAATGAAGAACATGAATAGATACTTCATAGTCTTTACACATTCTTCTTCAATGGATCATATCATTCGGGATTAACTCCATCTGAATCGTAGATTCATTCTTGAATGACAAATATGCATGCTCTTATTTTGGAATTATGTGATCAACTCCCTCCATTTCAGAGAGTACATGCTTTCGTCTGCTACATCTCTTTTTGCTTTATGCAAGGTGTCACAAGCCTTTTCTAGTTTCCTTTTGAATCATGCATTCCTTCGATGAGGACTCCTCTAAGTCTCTTTAAGTTTGTTTCTATCTATTTTTATTGTTGCCCATCTTGCAGTTGTGTCGTCCTTATAAACTTCTTATATGAAATCTTTTGTAAGGATTTTTGCATCACAAGGGTACCTGCCCATAATAAGAACAACCAGAGAAAACAAGAAATATCTATCTAGAGGAGATGCTAGTTTATTTTTCGAATAAGTACAATAAGCATCTATATCAATAGTATTCATATGTAGTCAAGTATTCATTTCACCTATAAATAATATAATCTTTCAAAGATTTCTTTCACAATTTGTAATGTATCAACTATCACCCTTGATATATATCCATTTAATCAAACCTGGAACCTAAAGCCTCAATTGCTATGGAGGGTCCACTTGTTCTTCTGAATGCACTGAATCTAAGATTACAACTTGGACAAGATCTCTAGTACTTTCCCTTCAAACACACTCATGTTTTTCTAGATGATATAACTTAGATAACATATACAAGTGCATACCTTTGAAACCTTGTAGCATCATCCAACTTGTCTTCCAATATGAAACTAGATACCATATTGACAAGAAGAGATTATAAATTCAATTAGAAGATTCAATGATTAGAACAATCTAGAAACTCTAAAATTTCAACTTTGACCACAAAATTAATTTGACCAAAACTAAACCTTAAACTAACTTTGACCAAAAATTCAACCCCGACGTTTTTGCTAGCTGAGAGTACCAAGAGGTGCAATAGGTTAGGGTGCACTAGGATGTCAATGAATTAGTTCAAATGATTTACCAGAAGTTCTCGAACACAAGGGTTAGGGTTTGTTGCAGTTGCATAATCAGAAAACCTAGCTGCAACTGTAACTGGTGCGATAACGAGCTTAACAAATAATTTTCGCACTACCTTCTAGTGGTTAAATTGTCTTGAAGGTGGTGTGGGCCCATAAACTGTTAGAATAAAAGATATGTGATCGATTTTCCATAGACGTTGTAACGATATTGTCACTCAACCATAGACACAAAGCCACCCCCAAGCACCTTTAACCTTGACAGACAGAATAATTATGGAAGCAAACCTTAAAACCAATAACCAACCAAGGTACCATATCTCTCTCCAACACTAGTGTACCAAGAAAAGAATCTAAGCCATAACCAAGGTAGAAATTCCAAACTATAACCAAGTAGAAATTCTAACCATAACCAAAAGTGCTCCAACTGCACTCCCTCTCCAAAACTTGCACACCACTATTTTGTGTGAGTTGTGAGAGTGAGAGTGAAAAATGAGCTCTAGTGCCCTCTTATTTATAGTGCTCTTTGTCATCTGTCCAAGATGACTTCTTATTTTATAGGCTAACACTTAATTATTAATTATTTTATTGAGCCAACATGTCTTATAGGGTTTCTACACATCTATTTATGGTTTCTCTTTCTTCTCAGAATATTCTAGTCTTTTCAAAGGTTACATGTAGAGGTTAATAGCTCCCGCAACTACCATAATATCAACAACCTCAATAATAGGTCGAATACAAAGTCTTGGAGATCTGTAGCTATTTCCCAACGCATAGGAAAATTAGTTACCAATAGTTCTCCCACCTAGAGAGAATGCTCACGGGCCTCACAACCCACTTCTTTAAATGTTCACAGGCTTGACAACCCACTTCTTTAAATTCCCACAGGCCTAACAATTCACTTCTTCATCTCCAAAGATATCAGAATACTCCTTCCCAACAACTCCCCAAATCTTTACCCAAGTACATATACGAAAATGGTGGTGGTCATAAGGTACAAATGACAAGAGTGTAAGGTTCGAATGATCTAAGAATGATGGGGAAAATGATTATGATAACCCTCAAACTCACAAGTGATCTCCAATATAAGTATGCATGCAAACAACATGACAAGTGGCAAAAGAGTAACCACTTTCTCTCTCTTGGAAATATTTCCCTCTCCAAAGACAAAGGATAAAAACGTTAGCAGATTAGACTCTTTAAGGAATATTTTATTATATTCCTTGGCTTATCCCCCTAACTTAAGTGCCTGTCTTAAGTCCCTTAACCTTGTTTCCTCTATTGGAGTTCTATCCTCCTATACTCTTCTTGTCGTCTTGGTTTGCAACAATGATGTATTTTATTAATAATATGAGTGATACATATTACAATAATAGTCTTGTTGGCCTTTTAACATTCTTTCTCTCCAGCGTTGTAACCATAGAGGCACTCTAGCCTCAAAACATATTTACAATAACATTCAAGCCCAAAATATCCTATCTCACCAGCATATATGTACATTTACAACTTGGGTTTCGGTCTAGGGATATTATAGATACCATAATTGATGTAGCCCTCAATGGTGTACTTAAATCCATAGCGGCAACCACAGGGGTTTCTAGGACAAACTAAGAGCACACAACAACAAGGAAGCACACTAAAAAGTTTAAAGAAACACTTTCATATAAGGAAAAATCAAATTCTTCACTACTAGATCTTCATATGAAATTTCAAATTTTAAGAAATCACAAATAAATTCCTCAATGGCATTCTCTACTTATGGAGTAACTAAATAGGAATGAAACCATTCATTAAAATTCTAAAGTTGAGATATTTCCTATAGGTTTGTAAAATTCAGTAAGAAATGCGCAAAAACATAAATTTCTCTTTAAACTTGATTATCAATACATTGTTGCTACAACGTTCTAGGCTAGTTTTTCTATAAGTTTCTTCTAATATAACCTCCACATTATTCTCTTTTTCTTTTTCCAAATTCTATGTTCTTCTCCATCATCATCATCTTCTTCTTCATTTTCCCTTCCTATGTTCTTTTCTCATTTTGTCTATCCTCTTCCCTTCTCCAATTCTCCTTTATACTCTCTTGTTTTTCTTTTATCAACCTCTCTATTCTCTTCCTCCTCGCAAAAAGAAAACCTTCCTACTCTTAGTCTTTAAGAACAATCTCATCTCCATAAACTTCCTCCTCTTTTATTAATTTTATCTCCATGAACTTCATCCTCCTGAAAAGGAAACCTTCCTACTCTTATTCTTTAAGAACAATCTCATCTCCATAAACTTCCTCCTCTTCTATTAATTTTATCTCCATGAACTTCATCCTCCTCTATTGTTTCTTTTTCCTTTTAATTTTCATAGATTTCCCATCACTCCCCTGATATCTCTTTTTAATTTTTAATAGTCCTTTTAATTTTAATTGACACACAAACCACCAAAAAAAAAAATTGATGGGCACGAAGAGCGATCCAATTCACCATTTAAAAAACTTCCAAAGTCACGTGGGCTCTAACCTCAAGCCATTTAGCATTAATGTGTAATTGTAAAATGCCTCAAGGGTTACGAAAACTATTGGATTTTAATTTGTTTGGGTAAGGGTGGCGTGTCGCGGTGAGATCAATGCATGGGAGGAATTTCTCACGGGATT
>JZKD02S1369823.1:49828-80141 GCA_000966675.3 Picea glauca
CAAATGCTCAACCCTTTGAAGAAGCCAAAAAATAATTTCTGAAGCCCACAGAGAAGTCCAAAGAAACTACAGAGATTATTCTGGGTAAAAAAGGTAAAAACTACAAAGATTATTCACGTTCAAAACCCTAGATATATAATCTTAGAAATAAAATATCTCCTAAAAAATAAATAAACAAATAAGCATTATTCTTGTTCAAAACCCTAGATATATAATCTTAGAAATTAAAATAGTATTTGCGTTGAAACCCTAGATATATAATCTTAATTTCAAAACCACAGAGATCTACTATGCTCGTTCCAAACCGCGGAGAAATATTAATTTCAAAACCACAGAGAAGTAGTATTCCAGTTCAAAATCGCGGAGAAATATTATCAAAACCACAGAGAAGTAGTATTCTCGTTCAAAACCGTGGAGAAATATTATTTCCATTCAGAACTGCAGAGAAATATTATTCCCATTCAAAACCGCAGAGAATTCCCGTTCAAAACCGCGGAGTATACATTCATTTACCCAAGGATAAAATGACCAAGCTATACCCTTCAGGTAGAAAGGGTACATTTGTGGGGTACAATGATTCTTTGAAGGCATAAAGGATCTACATCCCTGGTCAGAGATAGATTGAGGTGAGAAAATATGTTACCTTTGAGGAGGAGGTAGCCTTCAGGATATTTAGAGGATCTCACATGGAGATTGATAGTGAGAGATAGGAATAGATGGTGCCTTCTCCCCCTCACCCTCCAATATTCCAGAGGGAGACAATTGAGCTTATTTATCAAATTGATCTCGTTGATCTTGTAGCTCCAGTTGATGTTCCCATATATATTGCAGTAGGTCAAAAGAGACCTGCATTGGCTTGTCAAAATCTGTAGGAGGTAGAAGGACATGCATCTCCTCGTGGTACCTTCTGAGAGAGCAAGAGACCTCAGAGATATTCATGATATGCCATAGCTATGAGCCACGTCATTGATTGTGATCCTTTCTATTATGAGGAGGTTTCTAGTCAGCCAATATGGAGAGATTCCATGATGGAGGAGTATCATTCCATCATGAAGAATGATGTGTGGAATATTGTTTCGAGACCTGAGGGGAATTTTGTAGTGACTTCCAAGTGTATCTATAATATCAAACACACATATGACAAGAGAATCGAGAAGCACAAAGAAATATTTGTTTCTAGATGATTCTCTTAGGTGGATGGAATAGATTATGAGGAGACATTTTCTTTTGTTGCTCGATGCACTTCTATCTGAATGATTATTTCCTTTGCATCATACATGGGTTAGAGACTAAATCAGATGGATTTGAAGACAACCTTTCTCAATGGAGAGATTGAGGAAGAAGTATACATAGATCATCCAGATGGTTTCATGATACATGAGGAGTCTCATGTGTGCAGGTTCAAGAAGACCTTGTAAGGACTCAAGCAAGCACCTTGATCTTGGTATGTAAGGATTCATGGACACCTGATGAGTTTTGGCTTTAACAAAAGTGTTGTTGATCCCAACCTATACTACAAGACTATTAATGGTGAGTCCCTGATTTTGGTCCTCTACGTTGATGATTTATTCCTCATCGGTACAGAGAGCCTTATTGTTGAATGCAAGTATGTGTTGGCCTTTGAGTTTGAGATGAAGGATCTTGGTATGATGCACTACTTATTGGGACTAGAAGTGTGGCAAATAAATGATGAGACCTTTCGGAGTCACGTGAATTACACAGTTGAGATATTGAATAAGTTTGGGATGTTGAACTGTAAGCTCATGACTACACCAATGATGACGAATCTAAAGAAACTAAGTGTGTCTTCTTTCGATTTCGATGATATTTATCTAACCTTGTATAGATAGATGATTGGATCATTGATGTATATGGTTAACACCAGGCCAGATATTTTCTATGCAGTTAGTACACTTACCCAGTTTATGAGTCAGTCGAGACAAACACACTGTATTGTTGTGAAGCAAGTGTTGAGATACATGCGAGGGACAACTGGACATGGTATGATATATACTTCCATTATTTACATGAGATTTAAGGGATATAATAACTTTGATTGGGCAGGGAGCGCAGTGGATGGGAAGAGAACCTTCGGGTGTTTATTCACTTTGGGATCTACCATGGTTTCCTGGTGTAGCAGGAAACATACTTATGTGGCTTTGAACACCCTAGAAGCAGAGTACATTGCATTAAGTGTGGCAGTCCAAGAAGTAGTGTGGATTCGCAAGATCCTTGTAAATTTATTTGGACATGTGTTGGATTCCACCGTTATTCATTATGATAACCAAAGTTGTGTGAATCTCTTAGAGAATCTAGTGTTTCATGAGAAATCGAAACAGATTGAGATCAAGTACCATTACTGCTATGGGGAAATTCCCCCTAAACTGGGTTTAAGGGATAGGTAGAGCGATAACTCCCATAAAATATTGATCTACCTTTAATCAACCCAAAAACATCTAGACTAAGTGATAAGAGAAAGAGGGTAGTGAGGGTTAATGAGTGCACCTTCAATCCTTATGGTTGATGTGGATCTCTTCCACTTGTTGTTGCCAACTAGATCATATATCTCCTCCCAAATTTTACCTGCAAGGGGTTAAGAATACAATGAAAAAACATATACAATCCCTAATGATCACTTGAAAATCCTAAATATAGATATAAATGATTAGATTAACAAGAACATGTAAACATGGGGTTTTAGGAAAAAGATAATCTCTTTTATTCAAATTCAAGATAAAAAGGTTACAACCTTTGCTTGTGACCGCTCTACAAACCAAGTCTGGTCTCCTCTATCATGCCTCCAAGTGCATCAATCCCACATTAGATAATCATAGCCAACATGTCATCAAGGGAAGGAGAAGGGTTGCATAGGGAGAATATATGGAGGGTAAAGATGAGGCTAAAAATCAGAGATAGATGCAAATCTAGGGCAATGAGAGAGAAAGGATTATGGCAGAGTTTTCTTATTCTCTTGTTGATATCTCTAAATGACTCTCGAGACCTCTTTTTATATGAGAAAAATATGGTTATTTGGTTTCGAGACAAGATACAAGGAGTAAAATGGTTAGGAAACCCTCCATAGCCTGTAAACTCCGCTAAAATACATGCAACTTTATATTTTTTGCAACTTTTGGAGATAAACGTGGGATAGCTAGTGTTGTTCCTGAGTCTGTACTTAAGGCTCAAAAGCACATTGTCAAGGCATCCGAAAGTGGTTAGGGTAAGGAGAAGGGAAAATGTCAACCTTCGGAGAAAGATTCTAAGGGAGATTTCCTCGTTGAGGTTGTCTGGCTTCGAACTGCTCCTGAATAGTTATGTCACGTTCAATGGCTGCCCATGATTGTTCAAGATTGGCCCGGTTAGTGGCTATTTTAAGGATAGTGTTGAAGAGGTTTAAGGCGATGTGCGTTTGGTTCAATAATCTGGGTTCAACGTTAGGTTGAGTTGGTGTAGGAACTATCATGGGGGAATAGTACAGGTAAGAGAACTGTTAAGAAAGATTTGAGTGTTGTCTTAGTTAAGTTTTATAAAAGAGAATTCACGGTTGCAGTATTAACGATGTATGCAAATCTAAGGCTCGTTCTCGTAACTATATTATATTTTAATCAAAGGGGCGAGATGGGGGAAAAACATTAAGCTGTTTACAATGTCAGGTTCCTACCAGGGGAAAATCTTACAAAGTAAACGGAAGAGGAAAATATTTAAGAAAATAACTGATGTAGCAAAAAATGCATGTAGAATTCTGAAACTGCAAATTGATATTACACAACTGATAGCTGGTGCAGAGGAAAGACAATAAACAATTACAGAAAACCCAAATTTATTCGTTATAGTAGCGGTAGTACTAAAGTATAATGAAGCACATCAATTACGAATATGAATTGAAAATGGAAAATGAGGAACAACAGAGCAAACATGTAATACAAAAGTGACGGAATTGAGAATCTCGGATCTGCTTGTATTAAATCTCATTGCAAAAAATCTATTACAAAATCTCAAAAGGGGTCCAACCTTGTTTATTTCTCTCTGGGGTATATTTATACAATTTCTACAAAGCAGGTAGAATCTCAATGGTCGCAAAAATTTCAGTTATGACAGAGGAGAGAGCAATCACTCCATCTCCCCTATTCTGTCTTCATCTAGTGCCAGGTGCTCGTCCTCGCGCGGCCTCGGTGCAGGCGATACATCTTTCCACGAGTTGAGATATGAGATGTGAAGGTTTCGCTTGACAGCTGGCCTCGGCGAAGTAACATTCTCAGGCTAACTGCTGCATCTTGTCCCCCATTTGTGCATCAATGATGTCGAGGGCACTTAGTTGCGTGTTGGGCTGGATCAAGTGCTTGTCAACTCGAGCCATGTCCACCCTATCCATCTGAGAGATATCGGCCGAATCTCTCTCATCCTTCTCTTTCAGATCAAGCGAGATCTATTTTACATTCATTTGCATTACTGTTTCTGCGTCGCCTCCACTGTCCATACCCAACAGCTCGCCCTCTATAGAATTGAAGGCTTCTTCTAATGAGTTGGTCACTTTTTGGGCCTATTCTTTGCCCAGGGCAATGTTATGCTCCCAATCCTTCAACGGAATGTTACCTCTAGTTTGTTCTGGGAGGGCGAGTCCGGGAGAACCTGCCGAAACACTATTGTTCGTGGCTATCACCGCCTCCTGGAAGGTGACCCGAGCCGCTTCTGCATCTCTCTCTCTGACAGTCAAGTTCTCGAAAACCTGATGCATCAATAGACAATCTTCTCGGATTGTTCCCACTTTGGTGAGAAAACTCTGTTGTGCAGAAGAGATCCTGCTCTGAGTATCAATCGCTCGGGATTTAAACCCCTCGACATCGATCACCCTCCTTTCAACGATCTCTACCTGATCCTGCAGTTCTGCAATCATAGTCCTCTGTTGACCCGCCTGTATCCGACCGTCTCGGATCACTAGATGCACTTGCTCCAACTTGGCTTTGAGCACTTCTATTTCATTTTTATCAGCTAGTCGGGCCAGTTCTATCTCCCCGCTCACCTGACCTTTAGTGTTTTCTGTGGCCGAAGCTACTCTGGCTTTGAGAGTCTTGATCAGGCGATTCTTCCTTTTGATCTGGTTTTTTAACACTCCGACCGAAAATTGATTCGCCAATGCATATGCTCCTAGCGTTCCTGCGATCTCCGTGGAGAATTGCTCATTCTTTTTGTTCTTTCCATCGGTCATAGCCTTGAAATTTTTAGTAGTCGATTATCCCTTCTGGTAGAACTCTGTTTTCACCATCGCTTTTCTCTTTTTTTCAAAGAAGAACTCGTTTGGAGGAAGTTCTTCTGCTCTGATAGGCCTCAGTTCCTCATTGAAAATCCATCCTTCTTCTATATTTCCTTGTGTCGACTGCAAGGGGGTGACATAAGTGATGGGTTCCCCGATTTGTTTCGCTGCCTTTCCTGGGGTGATGACCAGGTCCTGCTTCTTCAGAGGTTCAGGGGTCTTCGTCTCAGTTTCCGGATTCTGTGTCTTTGGTGGGTCCGGATTCTGTGCCTCTGCTTCGGGCTTCTTCGTTTTCTTCCCCTCGTCCTGGCTTTTTCTCGAGCCAGGAGTTGCATCTTTGGGGCCTTCATCATCCTTCAATTCTGTCTCAGAAACGCCCGAGCTCCCTCCTCGCAGTACAGCGGGAAGACAACTTCGTTTGTGTTCCCGAAATCTCAATACAGAGGTTGTGTCTTCGGGTGCTAAAGATCGGATCCGAGCTAGCACTTCCTCATAAGACCTCGCCCCTCGAAAAATGTCATACCGGGGTGAAAACTCATTTTCAAACCTCTTTAGCCCACAATTAGCTAAATGGTTGCTCACAATTTTCTGGGGATCATGTTTTTTATACTTGATGGAGACCAAACGCAGGTCTTCCAGGGCTGCAGCCTCTGCTTTGGCATGCCTGAAATCCAATAAAGAATAAGAATTTAGCCGAACGGGAAAAAATGGCCACACCTTCTTTGAAGATGCTTTGAGTTCTTTACTCACCTCGCCAATCACTGTTTGTCGAGCGATCTCGCGACAAGCCAGCTTGTCTGGGATGAACAGTGGTAGTGCAAGCGGGGGAACAACAACTCCGAACACTCTGAAGTAGGAGAACTCTGCCTCCACATACCAGTCCACTATACCACTCAGATTTGCAGCAATGCTGTCTGAGATATGAGGTGGCGGGTGACCAAAAATGGCGATGTGCAGGGGCACCATCACCCAGTTGAAAATTTCATAAATGAATTTGTCCGCTTTATTCTCCCACAGTTTGTCGTGATACTCATGTATGGGTTTTTCTTGGACTGGATTCCAAGCCCAACTCATCAAAGGGAATGGTGTCATAGAACATACCGTGTCCATAATATATGCAAACATGAAAAATGAGATCGGTCTCCCACTTGCCTTCTGCTCCCGATACTCTGTGACCCGGTTGGCCAAGCTGTCCGAGAGTATCTTTGCCCAATTAAATGAGAAACCTTATGCGACCCGAAACATGAGAGGCACCCACACAATGTAGAAATGCGATGTGTCCTCTCTTCCGAATAGTCGGCATGTCATCATTGCCACATACTTGTATTGTGGCTCCAGGGAAGCGATTGAATAAACACCCTGGTCATTTGCTCTGAATTTCGTGGAGCGCGAAACCCAATCCTTTATCAAACCGGGCATGGTTTTTTCATATTGAGTGCACTCCTTCTCTTTGAATTCCTCCAGGAATTCAACACCATACATGTATTCATATGTCGTCGGGAGCTTATACATGGTTTGGATATGCTCCGGTCTAAAAGTCTCGACCATGACCCGTTGGTCGTTCATGATAGTTATGGTGGGTAAGTCTCTGTGATCCAACACCCATCGGATCATATCATAATATGGAAGCAACTGTGGTCTGGTTGTTACCCTGTGCATTCCAGATTGAACAACTATCTTGTATTTAGTGTTCAAGTCGTCCTTTTCATTGTCGTCGGAGTCTGAATAATTCACCAACTCATATTGAAGAATATTTGAAACAAACGACCAGCTAGGGACCGAGTTGACACTCCGGGGTGAAGTGTCAGAGACATTATCCGAGCCTTGCCCTGCAACCTCGACATTCGCCTTTGCTGCTTTCCGTGGAGCCATAGATGAAGCTTGTGTCTTCGCTCTTCTGCGATAGAACTGCGTATACATGCAGAAATTAGTTCACTCGGAAAATGACGAGCTCTCCGTGCTTATGAAAATGATTTCCTTATAATAAAATGAAACTCTTATATATATTTGAAGCTTCGGTACTTTTCGAAATAAGCCTGTCAAATCGTAATTAGAAACAAATTTATTGCGTAAAATCCGATCTTATATTCGTGGATTCACCCTAATTCTCCATTAATGTCATCAATTTTTGGCGGTTTGACAGTCAGTCGGAGTAGGGAGAGAGATGGCTACCTCAGGAAACGTACAAGCCTCGGGGCGTGGGATATATCTTGCCTTATCTTAAATTATCAAATTTTACCACCTTTCATCAATTCCTCGTTGTTTGCTACTTCGTGGATTTTCTTTTAACATTTTGAGTCCCCAACTCGCGAGATCGCGAGGACCGACTTTGGCTTAATTAACTGTAATCGCGACTTGGAGCATCATTAATTTATAATCCATTTATTCGCCATATCGCAACTTGGAACTTCGAAGGCAAGTTTCTGGGAGATTAGTATGCCGAGTCGCAAAACCGTGAGATGGCGATAATTAAGACTCAATTAAGGGGAAGAAAATCTTAGATTAGGCAATTAATTAGTCTTGCTATAATTACGTCGCGACTTCGTGAGTCGGGGTTTTAGACATCGTAACTTTCGAAAAGATAGTGCCGAGTGGCGAAACACCGAGAACCAATTTAACCATGGTTAGCTTTTTGCCTTTAATCCTTGACCAGGGTTATCCCAAAATTACCTTGTGTTCTCGGTTCTCGGGGCTGTAAAAATAAAAACTTGGGTTTGAAGAACGTCGAGGCACGAAACTCCGATGACGTCTAATCATGAGTTAAAAGATTTTACCCTAGTTAATGTCTTGGGGAAAAATTTGAAAACGACTTCGTCGTTTCGTGACTCGAGACATGTGAACTCAAGGATTAAAGTATCTGACTTGTGAGGTCCCGAAGTAAAACAAAAAGAGAGATCATTCTTACGAAAGTGGACTTGTTTTGAGAGTAGAAAAAGCATCGCTACTTACGCGACAAGGTTGCAAAGTTTTCAAAGTTTTCGGTGGGGGAAAATCAAAAGGCCATCTTTAGAATTTTAAGTATCCAAAATGAAAATTGTGACGGGTTAAAAAACAAGGGTGGCTCCAACATAGGCTCCAACTAGGGATCTCGCCTTCCTGTGAGGCGGGAAGAACAGTAGACCACGTGCCAAAATTGGGTAAATGGAGTCAAAAGCTCAATCCTGCGAAAAATTCCAAGGAAAAAAGGATCGAAGGGGGGAAAAGACTCAGTTTTCTACCTCGAGAAGTTTTTCAAAATCAGATACTCTTTCTAAGCACGGCTGTAGTCTCTTTCACAATTTTCCATTTCCCACTACTAACTTTGGGTGTGTTTTAAGACAGTCAAAACGACCCTAGGAGACTCAACAAATCTTGTGGCTCTCGGCTTGCATCAAAAGAATGAAATTACATATTTTTAACCGGGAAGTCCCGTCTGAACTCGGGATGTGGATCAGGTTTTTAGAAAGTATTGGTTACCAGAGTAGATCGATATTCATGTATAACAACCTTACAGATATCTCAGACATTGCTTCACTGCCAGCGAGCCTGTTCAGTACCCCGGTGAAGTTATCTGGCCCCTTTTACTGAATTTCCTTTCACCACTTCGGAAATTTTTTATGCATTTAAATGCTAAGACGAGGGCAATCATTTCTGAATTTCCTTTCATCATCTTCTTGGACTAGGTGGGGGCAATCATTTCTGAATTTCCTTTCACCACCCATCTTATAATTTATTTTTTGAGCGCGAAGGTGGGGGCAATCAGTTTGTATCAGGGCTGATATCTGTGTAATATTTTGCATCAGAGGTCTGTCAACTTACTTTGATTACTCAGTACCAATCTTCCCTTGACCTTCACAACACCTTCGTTCTTAGGGAGACAGGGAAAATAATTTTTTAAGGGGTATCCTGTTTGAGCAAGCTTTGATTCTTTCGATGCTGTTGAAAAACCTAGGAAAGTTAGGATCGCTCTAAACGTTCCTTCGCTTAGCAGGGGATCAAGTATTTGTGGATACCCGCTTTCTTTTCACAATCTGTTTTGAGACTCAGGAGGCTAAAACGAAAAATTTTCATTCCTTCGTAATGAAAAGAAAAGATGGCGGCTTGTCAAAAGTTAGACCCGAAAATAGGCAGGATACAGGGCAGTGATTTATTGATCAAAGATGCAGAAGGTCAAAATAGTTCGAGACTGGCTCTTGTAGATGTCTTTGGGGATGGTTACTTTCGACTGACTGTTCTTAGTTTTAGTGTATCATTCAAACCAATTTAAATCAAAGGTTATCAAGCCAAGCAATAATCCTGCTATCTAGCAATTTAGCCGATATTGTAAATTTGAATGATGTTACCTTGGTTTAATTTCGACAGTCTTTCATATCATGTGTATTGAGAAAGCCCACCTTTACCTTTTGATTTCAATTTCTTTGTGCACTATGAAACTACTTTTTGGGTATCACCTGTTTCATGCCGATTTATTTCTGACACTGCTTTTCGAATTTCTCCTCCCGCTAGCTCGTAAGCGGCTGGAATCCTGTAAAAAGCAAACACGAACTTTATTCAAAATATGCCTAAAAATTATGAACAGAAGAAAACAGAAAGTCCAAAGGGAAATAAAAATGCATGTATATACAAACAATTTTATTTATTTATTTATTTATTTTATTTTTATTTTTGAAAAATTTGCGACTGCTATGTCATGTAATGTTTCAGATATCGCCAGTTGATAGGGGCGTTGAGGAATCCTCCGTCGATGTTTTCCAGCAGGAAAGAATTTTCTCCTACTGGAGCCCAAACCCCGAATGGTCCATACCAGAGGTGGTCGAATTTACTATGCTTCGTTGCTTCTTCCCTTCTCGCATCCCATCTTAGCACCAAATCACCTAGAGAGAATTCTCGATCCTTCGCTTTTCGGTCGAACAGTGCTTTCATGTCATCTTGGTACCACTGCATCTTTTCATCAACCTCGGTTCTTTGCTGTTGGACCTCAATCAATTGATTTATTCTCCTGGTCACAGGATTGGGTTCTTCATTTTGGTCTTGCCACAACTTCATTACTGGTAGCGCTAGGTTTATGGGTAGAACGACATCTATCCCATAGACCATTTGAAAAGGTGAAACGCCGATAGATATTTTCATGCTTATGCGGTTTTCCCACAATGCGTATTTTAAATGTACATGCCAAGACCTCTTGTTCTCATCCAATGCCTTCTTGATAATGTTTACCAGGCTCTTATTCGATGACTCGGCCAACCTGTTCCCTTGGGGGTAGTATGCAGTGGAATGTCCGAGAATGATGTTGTATTTCTGACAAAAATTGATCATATCCATAGACTTAAATGCTTGGATGTTGTCAATAACTATCTTTCTGGGACAACCGAATCTTGACAAAATATTTTCCTCCAAGAAGTCGATTACCACTGAGTCCGTTGCCTTCTTGGTTGGAATGGCTTCTACCCATTTAGTAAAATAATCCGTGGATGTTAAGATCCACCTATGCTGAGCACTGGAATGAGGATTGATCTCACCTATGAATTCCAGACCCCATTGTTGAAATGGAGCCTCAGTTTTGACTGGAACGAGTGGTAGTGCAGGGAGTTTCTGTTTCCCAGCGAATATTTGACAAGGGTCGCACGCGCGTACTTTGGTATTTACGTCTGAAAATAGTTTCGGCCAATAGTAGCCTGCTATCAAGATATTTTAGGCTATGGCTCTCCATGCGTGGTGTCCTCCACAAATTCCTTCATGAAATTCCTCTATAACCCAAGGAGTTTCCGACTCGACCAAACAGACTAGTAGGAACCCGAGTGGATCCTTCCAGTATAGCTGGTTTTCGGCGATGCAATATTTTACAACGTGGAGTTTTAAAGTTCTGCATTTGGCTGATGATAATCCATCTGGGCACTTCAGGTTCAACAAGTAGAACACGATGTCTTTATACCAGCCCGATGATATGAACTTTTCCTCAATCTTTCTTGAATCTATTTGGTCATCCGGCTCGTGCAGGTGTGTGTCTCTGTCTTCTTCTTGGAGGCAATTAATATCCAGGGCTCTAAGATTCGACTCGGCCAAGAGTTTGTCCAGACCCTGCCCCTTTATCAATTTAGTCGGCTTGACTTCCAGATCGAATTCTTGTATTTTAGCGAGCCATCGCCCTCTTTTTCCGTCACTGTCCAGCTGTACCAATATGTCCTTTACAGAACTGGTGGGTGCATACGTGATTATCTTTGAATGTAGCACATAGGTTCTGAATGATTTCAATGCTTTTACCATTGCGTATGATTGTTTTTCCATTATGTTATATTTCAGTTCCGCATCTCTGAGGCTTTTGCTGAAAAACGCTATCGGCTGTTCGAACCCCTCTTCATTTTTCTGCAAGAGTACCGCAGCGATGGTATGTTCAGAAGAAAAAGAGAAGATGAGGAAATCCTTCAGATAATCTGGACTTGCTAGTACAAGTGCCTCGCTTATAACTTTTTTAATGTGCGCGAAAGATGCCCTGGACTCGGCGGTCCATTTTACCTCACTGTCCTTCTTCAACATTCTTGTAATCAATTTGACAATCTCAGCGAAATTGGGAATGAACCTTCACAGAAAATTTATCTTACCTAAGAATGATTGAATTTTTTTTATATTTCTCGGGATAGTGATAGTATCTATCACTTCAATCCTCTTAGGATCAATCCTAATTCCTTCCTTAGATACGACATGGCCTAGAAGCTTACCTTCTCGCATAGCAAAATGAGATTTCTTTGGATTCAGGGATAGACCAAACCTGCGGCACTTTTCGAACGTCTATCTTAGATGCATCAAATGTTCTTCGTTAGTTTTAGAAAAAACCGTCATATCATCAAGGTAAATGACTATGAACCTGTCCCTTTCTCCCATGAAAGCGATGTCCATAGCTTGCTAGAAAGTGGCCCCTGCATTCATCAAACCAAAAGGCATTTTGTCATACATGAAAGTACCCCAGGGCGTGGTGAATGTAGTTTTTTCCCTGTCCTGTTCATTCATAGTGATCTGATTATAACCAGAGAATCCATCTATCGTTGACATTCGATTAGCTCCAACAACCTTTTCTAAAATGTGGTCCATCTTGGGTAGTGGGTAATTATCTTTGAGAGACGACTTGTTTAGGTTTCAGAAATCCACACATAGTCTGATTTCCCCATTCTTTTTCCTGACTGGAACTAGGTTAGCTACCCAGTTCGAGTATCTCAAAGGTACGATTATCTTTGCGTCTAAGAGTTTTTTGACTTCCTTTTCTATCACGGGTAACAGAATGGGGTTAATTTGCCTAAGCTTTTGCCTAAACGGTTTGACCCCGGGCTTCAAAGGTATCTTGTGATCAATAATGGAAGTGTCATATGTTTTCAATTCATCATAGGACCATGAAAAAACATCTTTGTATTGTCTGAGCAAGTCTTGGTACTTCACTTTCGTTTTGGGAGGGAGGAATTTAGATATTTTTACCATCCGGGATTCTTTCTCGGTCCCTATATCTCAGTCCTCCACCTCTTCTGGCTGGGGCTGCAAAGTGGTCTTTACAGGTACATCGTTCTGATCAAAAAGTCTCTCCAAAGGAATCAATCCTTTGGGAATCTGATTGCTTTTAAGGACCAGCATACGATGATCCGCAATTTTATCTCAGAAAACTTCAGGTTCCTCTCCTTCTTGCATGATCCACATGGAGTCATTCTAGTTTTCTTGGTCAGCGTGAGTTTCTGAGAATTCGCCTACTGCTGTGAGGAACTTCTTAATCTGTTCATCATCTTCAAAGACTTTCCAGTGTCGGATATTGTCTGGTATGGAAGGCGTGTATCTGATTTCGATATGATATTTCAGTTTGAAGGTCGTGGGAGGAGAAAAGGTTGAAGTTGCCTTTGCCAATGCATCCGCATGTAGATTCTCGGTGCGAGGGATAAAATGGATATTTACATATGAGAAAAAAATTTCGATGAGATCCCAAGTACAATTTCTATATGCTCTTAGTCTGGGATGCCTGGCTAGGTACTGTCGGTTCACTTGTCTTACTATCAATTCCGCGTCACCGTATACCTCCAAGTTTTTTATATTTAATTTCTTGGTAGCCTCTAATCCTAAGATCAATGCTTCATACTCGCATACATTATTAGTGTAATCTATGTCCCACTACAAACGATAGGAGAAAGGCACAATGAACTTACCTTCAGGTGCCACCAAAAGTACTCCAGCACCAGCCCCTTCAGAAGACGAAGCGCCATCAAAATACATTTTCCATACACTAGTATTACACATCTCTTCTTTCATGGGGTTTGAATCTTCTTGCTTTGTATCAATTTCTTCCAGGCAACCTTCCAGACCATCGTCAAAAGACAGGATGCAGCTTCCCAGATCTCGGTCTGCGATGTAAATAGAGAAGTTATGAGGGTTTTGAGGGTCACTGACCGTGTATGATAATCTTGTCTCTCTGTATAAATGAGTGAACTGACCACCGAACACAGGGATGGTGGCATAAGTCATGTCTAACTGAAGAGAACCCCCCAATTTGGCTCCCCATGATCTAGATAACAACATGCCATACTTAGGGGGGATGTCTGCGATAACCACATCCATCATGATACTCTTGACTGGGACCTGTGCCAGGTTAACTACCAGATCCTTTATCATACCCATGCATTTAACTTTCCTCGAATCAAAAGAGTACAGATTCTCATAAGGTCTTGTAATCTGGAGACCCATCTTTTCCATTATAATCTTGGGCATCACATTATGAGAAGCTCTAGAGTCCAACATACAATTATGCAGCAACTGATCATGTATGTTAAGAGTAATATAAAAAGGAGCGATGTTGTCTTTGGACCCTTCGAAATGGGGACCGAAAGTGATGTTAGGTCTATCATCTTCCAAGTTTATAACATCAGAGTGGCTTTCTAGTTCGGAGACACCTATCATTTTGGAAATTTGTTTGCGATAAATAGGTTTTTTCGCTAATTCCACTAAAGGGATTGGTATCTTAATTTTGTTTAACTCATTTTCAAAATTGAAAGCTCCACTCACCTTGTCCGTTTCCCTGGTTGAGACTTCGAAATTTTTCTTTTCCGACTTGTTTTTTTGGACAACTTTATAATTTATGGTCTTAGTTGAAGATGTAGCTTCATTTACGGGTTCAGTCTCCTGTGTTTGAGCTTCAACTTTTTCCACCTCGGGCTCTTGAATGCTTACCCTTCTAGTTTTGTTGTTGGGTAATGGGGTTTTGTCCGAAGGAGGCTCGTAAGATTGGCCCCTTTGAAGGATTTTCTTGGGTTGAGTCGGGGAGGTGGGCTTATTCCTAGATCTCAGGTTGTATTTGGGTTGAAAATCAGCTATCATTATCTCCGTTTCCGATTGAGATTCACAGATCTCGGTGTGCTCACCCTCCTCACTCTCATTTGACGACTCTGGCGTATTTAGAGACTTTTCGTAGTCTTCGTGAGTTAGATATGGTTGACTACAGTCATCACCAAAGTTTGTGACATCATTATCTGAATCCTCGAAGTCTTGAAAATCGTTAGCTCCTATAAAATTTTCGTTCTTCAAGGGAGCTTATATTTTCTGATCTTCCTTTTTTATTTGCCTTTGTTGATTAGGAGGGTTTGGATTTCTCTTGAAATATTTTTTGGGATAAGATTCGGACTTGTCCTGTTCGAGTTCCATTCGGGTTATTTTATTTGACAACTCTTTAATCACTCTAGCCATATCGTCCACCCTGTCGTCTAAGGATCTATTGGACCCTGAAGGGCCGGCTTGTTCTCTATAGCACTTGGTCTCTCGGTTTCCAGTCTCTACCCTAGCCTTAAGTTTACCCGAAGCCATCATATTAGATTTTATCTCTATCGCATCATCCTACATACGGTTCAAGGTGGCTCCCCTTCGCTCTCGCAGAAGTAGTGCGAAATATGGCTCGAAAGCTCCGGCGAAAGTCACTTTGGCAGAGGGTTGAGATGGTTTGACTTCGGCTGGGATTTTATTGTACAGTTTATTGAATCTCAGAATGAATTCCATGACTGATTCCGAGTTATTTTTCTTCAAACACCCAAATTCGGTTAGATAATAGAGATGGTCTTTTCGCTCGCCCCATTGTCTGAGGAAAACATCTTCCAAGGCATCATATGATGGGATAGAGGCTACGGGTAGGCTCCGAAACCAAGTTCAGACCTGACCTTCAAAAGTTTTGACAAGGAGTCTTGAATATACATCCTCGTGCTCGATACCAAAGACATATGCGAATTGGTCGAAAATTTTTATATGTTCGGCCACAGTCAAATCTCCCTCCCCGGTGAATTTCGGTAAATTTTTTATGTAGTTTTTTGGAAGATCGTGTAGGGGGACGGGAAATACTAATGGAGCGTATCTGGCTGCGACTTTCTTGAAAAATCTGGGAGGGGGGGGAGGCCCTTGGCCTCCGCCTCCTCCTAGAGGACCTCCTCCTCCACCTCCTCCTAGGGGGACTCCTCCCCCTCCTCCTAGAGGACCTCCTCCTCCACCTCCTCCTAGGGGGACTCCTCCCCCTCCTCCTCCACCAAACCCTCCTCCTCCTCCTATAAACCCTCCACCTCCTCCTCCGGCGACTGCCATCATCGTTTGTGGAAAGTTATAAAGGGGATTTTTGAAAAATGAAAGGGAAATTTTATTTTCTTCGCTAAGAGGAGACTCTAAGGAGGAAAGATAAGGAACGCGAGGAGTTGGTTCCTCGAACTTGCAAGAGAAGGAATCAGGAAAACCAACGGGTGTGAGAAACGAGTGTGTAACACACTCCTCAGGATTTGGAGAAGTCAAGAAGTTCAACTAAAGATAAGATGGTGTTTCAAAAGCCGACGAACCTTCAAAAGGGTCCTTTCCTCTCTGTATTAAGGGGACTGTTGGATGAATCTCACTCCTAATTTCAGAGAAGATTGGCGTTGAAAGTTTAGTGTCAAAGCAATGACTAAGTGAGGTTGAGGGTTCGGAAGGATTCTCAGCCTTCAGTGATGGAATTTCAAGTTGGTAAACTACAGTGGCTGGCTTAAAAGAGCCTCTCGCTTTTAGAATTTTTTCGGGATCAGTAACTGGTGTGAACTACTCACCATCTAGGTTTTGTCTGGTATTCCTTCGACCGAATGCCAGTTTATTTCTTCGTGGAGTCGCCAAGTGAAAGATAAAAATCCTTAAAAGGTGTGTACTCTTTGTTCACTATCAAAGGGTAACACTTTCAATGAAAAATAAATGTCGTTTTCCCAGGGAAAAAGATTTCGTAACTTCGGTCCCCGGCAACGACGCTAGAAAGATGTTGTTCCTGAGTTTGTACTTAAGGCTCAAAAGCACAATGTCAAGGCATCCGAAAGTGGTTAGGGTAAGGAGAAGGGAAAATGTCAACCTTCGTAGAAAGAGTCTAAGGGATATTTCCTCGTTGAGGTTGTCTGGCTCCGAACTGCTCCTGAATAGTTATGTCACGTTCAATGGCTACCCATGATTGTTCAAGCTCGGCCCGGTTAGTGGTTGTTTTAAGGATAGTGTTGAAGAGGTTTAAGGCGATGTGCGTTTGGTTCAATAATCCGGGTTCAACGTTAGGTTGAGTTGGTGTAGGAACTGTCATGGGGGAATAGTACAGGTAAGAGCACTGTTAAGAAAGATTTGAGTGTTGTCTCAGTTAAGTTTTATAAAAGAGAATTCACGGTTGCAGTATTAACGATGTATGCAAATATAAGGATCATTCCTGTAACTGTATTATATTTTAATCAAAGGGGCGAGATGGAGGAAAAACATTAAGCCGTTTACAATGTCAGGTTCCTACCAGGGGAAAATCTTACGAAGTAAACGGAAGAGGAAAATATTTAAGAAAATAACCGATGTAGCAAAAAATGCATGTAGAATTCCAAAACTGCAAATTGGTCTTACACAGCTGATAGCTGGTGCAGAGGAAAGGCAATAAACAATTAAAAAAAACCTAAATTTATTCGTTATAGTAGTGGTAGTACTAAAGTATAACGAAGCACATCAATTACGAATATGAATTGAAAATGGAAAATGAGGAACAACAGAGCAAACTTGTAATACAAAAGTGACGGAATTGAGAATCTCGGATCTGCTTGTATTAAATCTCAATGCAAAAACTCTATTACAAAATCTCAAAAGGGGTCCAGCCTTGTTTATTTCTCTCTGGGGTATATTTATACAATTTCTACAAAGAAGGTAGAATCTCAATGGTCGCAAAAATTTCAATTATGACAGAGGAGAGAGCAATCGCTCCATCTCCCCTATTCTGTCTTCATCTAATGCCAGGTGCTCATCTTCACGTGGCCTCGGTGCAGGCGATACATCTTTCCACAAGTTGAGATATGAGCTGTGAAGGTTCCGCTTGACAGCTGGCCTCGGCGAAGTAACATTCTCGGGCTAACTGCTACATCTTGTCCCCCATTCGTGCATCAATGATGTCGAGGGCACTTAGTTGCGCGCTGGGATGGATCAAGTGCTTGTCAACTCGAGCCATGTCCACCCTATCCATCTAAGAGATATCGGCCGAATATCTCTCATCCTTCTCTTTCAGATCAAGCGAGATCTGTTCTACATTCATTTGCATTAATGTTTCTGCGTCGCCTCCACTATCCATACCCAACAACTCACCCTCTATAGAATTGAAGGCTTGTTCTAATGAGTTGGTCACTTTTTGGGCCTATTCTTTGCCCAGGGCAATGTTATGCTCCCAATCCTTCAAGAGAATGTTACCTCTAGTTTTTCTGGGAGGGCGAGTCCGGGAGAACCTGCTGAAACTCTGTTGTTCGTGGCTATCACCACCTCCTGGAAGGCGACCCGAGCCGCTTCTGCATCTCTCTCTCTGACAGTCAGGTTCTCAGAAACCCGATGCATCAACAGACAATCCTCTCAGATTGTTCCCACTTTGGCGAGCAAACTCTGTTGTGCAGAAGAGATCCTGCTCTGAATCTCGATCGCTCGGGATTTAAACCCCTCGACATTGATCACCCTGATTTCAGTGATCTCTACCTGAGCCTACAGTTTTGCAATCATAGTCCTCTGTTGACCCGCCTATATCCGAACGTCTCAGATCACTAGATGTGCTTGCTCCATCTTGGCTTTGAGCACTTCTATTTCATTTTGATCAGCTAGTCAGGCTAGTTCTATCTCCTCGCTCACCTGACCTTTAGCGTTTTCTGTGGCCGAAGCTACTCTGGCTTCGAGAGTCTTGATCAGGCGATTCTTCCTTTTGAGTTGGTTTTTTAACACTCCGACTGAAAATTGATTCGCCAATGCATACGCTCCTAGCGTTCCTGCGATCTCCGTGGCGAATTGCTCATTCTTTTTGTTTTTTCCATCGGTCATAACCTTGAACTTTTTAGCAGTCGATTCTCCCTCCTGGTAGAACTCCCTTTTCACCACCGCTTTTCTCTTTTTGTCAAAGAAGAACTCATTTAGAGGAAGTTCTTCTGCTCTGATAGGCCTCAGTTCCTCATTGAAAATCAATCATTCTTCTATATTTCCTTGTGTTGACTGCAAGGGGGTGACAGAAGTGATGGGTTCCCCGTTTTGTTTCGCTGCCTTTCTTGGGGTGACGACCGGGTCCTGTGTCTTTGGAGGTTCAGGGGTCTTTGTCTCAGTTTCTGGATTCTGTGTCTTTGGCAGGTTCGGATTCTGTGCCTCTGCTTTGGGCTTCTTTGTTTGCTTCCCCTCGTCCTGGATTTTTCCCGAGCCAGGAGTTGCATCTTTGGGGCCTTCATCATCCTTCGGTTCTGTCTCAGAAACGCTCGGGCTCCCTCCTCGCAGTACAACGGGAAGACAACTTCGTCTGTGTTCTTGAAATCTCAATACAGAGGCTGTGTCTTCGGGTGCTAAAGATCGGATCCGAGCTAGCACTTCCTCATAAGACCTCGCCCCTCGGAAAATGTCATCCGGGGGTGAAAACTCATATTCAAACCTCTTTAGCCCACAATTAGCTAAATGGTTGCTCACAATTTTTTGGGGATCATGTTTTTTATACTCGATGGAGACCAAACTTAGGTCTTCCAGGGTTGCAGCCTTTGCTTTGGCATGCCCAAAATCCAATAAAGAATAAGAATTTAGACGAACAGGAAAAAACGACCACACCTTCTTTGAAGATGCTTTGAGTTCTTTACTCACCCCGCCAATCACTATTTGTTGGGTGATCTCGCGACAAGCCAGCTTGTCGGGGATGAACAGTGGTAGTGCAAGCAGGGGAATAGCAGCTTCGAACACTCTAAAGTAGGAGAACTCTGCCTCCACGTACCAGTCCGCTATACCACTCATATTTGCAGAAATGTTGTCTGAGATATGAGGTGGCGGGTGACCAAAAATGGCGATGTGCAGGGGCGCCATCACCCAGTTGAAAATTTCGTAAATGAATTTGTCCGCTTTATTCTCCCACAGTTTGTCGTGATACTCATGTACGGGTTTTTCTTGGACTGGATTCCAAGCCTAGCTCATCAAAGGGAATGGTGTCATAGAACATACCGCGTCCATAATATATGCAGACATGAAAAATGAGGATGGTCTCCCACTTACCTTCTTCTCCCGATACTCTGTGACCCGATTGGCCAAGCTGTCCGAGAGTATCTTTTCCCAATTAAACGAGCAACCTTCTGCAACCCGAAACATGAGAGGCACCCACGCAATATAGAAATGCGATGTGTCCTCTCTTCCAAATAGTCGACATGTCATCATTGCCACATACTTGTACTGTGGCTCCAGTGAAGCGATTGAATAAACGCCCTGGTCATTTGCTCTGAATTTCGCAGAGCGCGAAACCCAATCCTTTATCAAATCGGGCATGGTTTTTTCATATTGAGTTCACTCCTTCTCTTTGAATTCCTCCAGGAATTCAGCACCATACGTATATTTAGATGTCGTTGGGAGATTATACATGGTTTGGATATGCTCCGGTCTAAAAGTCACGACCGTGACCCGCTGGTCGTTCATGATAGTTCTGGTGGGTAATTCTATGTGATCCAATGCCCATCAGATCATATCATAATATGGAAGCAACTGTGGTCTGGTTGCTACCCTGTGCATTCTAGATTGAACAACTATCTTGTATTTAGTGTTTAGGTCGTCCTTTTCATTGTCGTTGGAGTCTGAATAATTCACCAACTCAGATTGCAGAATATCTGAAACAAATGACCAGCTAGGGACCGAGTCGACACTCCGGGGTGAAGTGTCGGAGACATTATCCGAGCCTTGCCCTGCAACCTCGACATTCACCTTTGCTTCTTTCCGTGGAGCCATAGTTGAAGCTTGCGTCTTTTCCCTTCTGCGATAGAACTGCGTATACATGCAGAAATTAGTTCACTCGGAAAATGACGAGATTTGCGTGCTTATGAAAATGATTTCCTTATAATAAAATGAAACTCTTATATATATTTGAAGCTTCGGTACTTTTCGAAATAAGCCTGTCAAATCGTAATTAGAAACAAATTTATTGCGTAAAATCCGATCTTATATTCGTGGATTCACCCTAATTCTCCATTAATGTCATCAATTTTTGGTGGTTTGATAGTCAGTCAAAGTAGGGAGAGAGATGGCTACCTCGGGAAACGTGCAAGCCTCGGGGCGCGGGATATATCTTGCCTTATCTTAAATTATCAAATTTTACCACCTTTCATCAATTCCTCGTTGTTCGCTACTTTGTGGATTTTCTTTTAACATTTTGAGTCCCCAACTCGTGAGTCCCCATTTTGACTTTGGCTTAATTAACAGTAATCGCGACTTGGAGCATCATTAATTTATAATCCATTTATTTTCCATATCACAACTCGGAACTTCGAAGGCAAGTTTCTGGGAGATTAGTATGTCAAGTCGCGAAACCGCGAGATGGCGATAATTAAGACTCAATTAAGGGGAATAAAATCTTAGATTAGGCGATTAATTAGTCTTGCTATAATTACGTTGCGACTTCGTGACTCGGGGTTTTAGACGCCGTAACTTTCGAAAAGATAGTGCCGAGTGGCGAAACGCCGAGAACCAATTTAACCATGGTTATCTTTTTGCCTTTAATCCTTGACCAGGGTTATCCCAAAAGTACCTCATGTTCTCGGCTCTCGGGACTGTAAAAATAAAAACTTGGGTTTGACGAACGCCGAGGCGCGAAACCTCGACGACATTTAATCATGAGTTAAAATATTTTACCCTAGTTAATGTCTTGGGTGAAAATTTGAAAACGACTCCATCGTTTCGTGACTCGGGACGTGTGAACTCAAGGATTAAAGTAACCGACTTGCGATATCCTGAAGTAAAACAAAAAGAGCGATCATTCTTACGAAGGTGGACTTGTTTTGAGAGTAGAAAAAGCATCGCTGCTTATGCGACAAGGTTGCAGAGTTTTCAAAGTTTTTTTGGGGGGGGGAAATCAAAAGGCCATCTTTAGAATTTTAAGTATCCAAAATGAAAATTGTGATGGGTTAAAAAACAAGGGCGGCTCCAACAGCTAGCATGCAACAAGCATATGTATGCATAATAACTAGCATGCAACACGCGTGTATACGTGGGCTATCAGTGCAGTATGATGTGTACACTATCCAAAAAATGGTTTTTTAGAAGGAATCCTCACAGTATTTTTGGAAAAGTATGCAAATGGATGGGCCAATGTCTTGGATGCATAGATGTGACATTTTTGCACTATAACAAACTCCCCCTAATGTGTGAGGTCAGAAGAGAAATTGATGGCCGAAATAAATTACAATATCTTTACATAGTGGGAAGGCACATAGTTGAGTGAGCCCGAGATGAGTGCTCGCGAGCATGTGATCTGCAAAATAATGATAATCTCTCTGAGGCGGGCATACCCATGCTCGGGATAAACTAAGAATGGATTCTAATCAAGCACACTACAGATCCATTTTATATATATAGTAATCATGACTATGAGACAAATATGAATGTCTATAAAAAGTGTAGCCTCGAACAATACACATCGGATCTACATCTCAAAATCATCTGCAAATATACAAATACAATGTGATATGCATCCTCAAGAAGCATCGATGCTCATAGATAGAGATTATAATTTCATATATCGAGGAATAGGAGTGTAAGACTCACTACTCTGAGGTCTTTGACATGTCATCAGGGAAATACTGGAGGACCTCGATCATCAAGCACAAAACTTCATTGATTTTGAATCTGAACTTGACTGGAATCTTGGGATGGTCGACTCATGAAAGTCAATAGATCAATTGCAAAATGGCCGACATAGGTTGGATAAAACTTCCCTTGGAAAAAAGAACGACAAAATGATGAGACATAATTCCATGAAACAGTAGGCACCAAAAACTCTCCATATGTTTGGAAGAGTAACCAAATGGATGAGAACACCCATCTATGTAATGAGAACAACTTCATAAGGTCATACTAGATCCAAATTATTGTAGAACAAACAAAAGGATGTGTTTTTTTCCAAGGGTGAATATCTTTCTGTCAATAAGAGATAATGTATATCCCGTCCCCTCTTTTTTGAATATTTGATTTTTTTGTCTTTTTCAAATTTTTAACGAGCTTTAAAAAGAATAAATTAATGTTGCTTTACAAAGGAGGAATGAGTGTCATGGGAAATAAAACTAGTTCCAAGCACATGGAACATACCAATGCTTAGTGCAAGGAGACATGTGTAGGATAAGGACACTCAGGAAAGTTCCTCCATGGGTCAAGGTGTCAGATCGCAGGGGAAAAAATGCTACAAGGCTTGCATCTAAGGAATTCTTTCAAGGTTCAGTAATAGAAACATGGAGTCGACATTAGGACAAAGATGAAAGTATTTTACATGCGATGTGATTACAAAATGACACAACAAGACTCCTTCCATGTGAATTTTTATGAGCCCAAAGAAGGTAAGCTCGATGGTTTTTCATGTTTAGAGAGTCTAAAAAAACACTAAAAGAAGACTCCAGAGTGCTCCTTTTTCATAATTAGTCTAGTCAGTTTGAAAAAGGGTTAAACTTATACCGAAAGGACGTCTCTTCAAAACCATTTTAACGAGTGTGAAAGAGTCAAGATCACTCAACTATCTTTTCAATTTTAAGGAGTCTGGAAAGAGATTAACTATGGACTCATGACCTTTTTTGAAATTTAGTCCCCTATCCTGAAAAAGTATAAAACATAACTTAGGAGAGCTCTCCCGGCGAGACATATGTCCCGAGGCGTACCTTTTTCCTAGATAATCTATTGGCCAGAAAAATGGTTAAACGTATGCCAAATATATATTCTTTCTAGAGCAATTAATGAGTGTGAAAGGAACAAGGTCACTTGACCATCTTTTCATATTTAGGGATTCTGAAAAGAGATTAACTATGGACTTTGAGGGGGTTCCTTTTTCGTAGATAATCTCCAAGGCCCAAAAATGAGATAAAAAAAACCAGGGAGAATGACCCTTTTTCAAAAATTGAGTCCCTTAGGCTTGAAAAAGGGTTAAAATTACGCATGAGATTGCTCTCCTAGAGAAACAAAGCTCCTAGGGCATACCTTTATTTGTAAATTAACCATCCAGACCAAAAAGGGGGTAAACTACCGCCAGACGGATGTGCCTTCAAATTTTAGTTTGACAAGCGTGAAGGGAAACAAGATCGCTCAACAATCTTTTCAATTTTAGAGAGTATAAAAAGGGATTAAAGAAGACTCCATGAGGGCTTCTTTTCTTAAGTAATCCAAATGAGACCGAAAAGAATAAATAAGCGCTCATTAGATGTTGCTTTCAAATTTTAAGTGAGCTTGAAAGACAACAAACCATGCTCTTAAGGAGTCCCTTGGGTATGATCCAGAAAAGATGAAGAAGAATGGCTTCAACACATAGTTATGGTGGGACTAAAATATTTCCCAAGCCTATGGAAAACTTACAGCATGGACACCAAAATGTAGAAAAGTATATACCTAGGGAATCCATGTAGAGGAAGGCTCTACCACCTAATTATGACACTTCTATAGCAACATAGGTGGTTCTGTGTCGCACTTCAGTGGGATCAATCCTATGAAAAAATAGAAAAAGTCAACAAAATGCAAGATGAAAGGTGATGAGAACCTAACCTATATGTAAGTGTTGAAAAAAAAAAAATTACCATGGGATGATGTGAGTGTAACCCATATCATAAAAACACCAAACCAAAACAAAAATTTCATAAGAATGACTCAAAGATCTTCAAAAATAAACTCAAGTACCCACCAAGCCAATAATAGAGAAAAAGAGGACCAATTGGGGAAAAAAGAGCCAAAAAATTCTATAAATAGGGGTAGACAACTCATTTTAACCATTGCAAATTAGAAAATAACTAAAAATCCAAAAAATTCCTCTTCTTTAAAATGTGGCTTCAAGGAGCTACGGTGGACGAAATATCTTCAAACCTGAACCAAGTAAGTACAAATGACCTCTCTCACCCTTTCAATTCATCATTTATTTTCTATTTAATTTTTTGGAGGGTGTGTGACCTAGTAAAAAGGCCAGATCTGGGTGTATGCAGGTTATACACGCTCAACATGCATATATATGTGAGCAAAGTAAATCTTAGCATGCGTACATACACGATTGTCTTAAAGACAACCCACATACATATTTTTAATCTTTCGAAAAAGAAATAAGGGATTAACCTCACAAAATTTTATGCAACAGGATGTATGTTCATTGGCGAGAGAGATAACATGAGGATTTAGATGTCTTGGTAGAGGAGGATCAAGGGGCCATTTCCATGCTCAAGCAGTGTGGTATGTGGAAGTTATTTCAGTGTTTATTCATGAGGGAACAACCCCGATTGTTGAACCATTTGATAGAGTATTGGCACCCAGACTGATGCAGGAGCATCGTTAGCGAGCACATGGAGTAGGACCACTCAGTGTCTGGGAATATTTAGGAATCTCAACACTGGAAAATATGGCAAAGCATGCCTAAACTTAGCGTCAAAAGATATTTTGAAGCGCTCTTGAACTCATCTCCGGAAAATCTTTTGAAGAATGCTTGAACGATTGTGAGTGAAGTGGGAGTTTCGACTCCTGTTCTGGATTGCGACTAGACTAAGATAACCGTTAGATTAGGTTTTGGAGTAGACAAGTAGTTGGGGGGAACCCTAAGGACCCTCTGAGATAAATAGAAGTTTTGTACACCCAAAGGAGGTTGCTGCAAGTTACTAGGAGATTTCTGAGTTTTTAGTTGTTGTTTTGATTACAATTATAGCCATTTTACTTTTGAATGAATATAACAGAGGAAAATTGACCCAATGCATGGTGTGGACATTGTTTGCAATTCCATGTTATTGTGTTTTCATGAATGAATGAATTTTTTTATGAGTAGATAGAATTGTGAATGTTAGTATAAGTTTCAATTGTTTCTCTTCTTCAAGTTCTCGAGTGCAAGGAGTGCACCTTGTCCATAAGGAGTACATTGACAGAGGTAAGTTAAACTTAGAGAACCTCGGGAGAGATACCATTGAACCTTCATCAGTAGAAGTGAAAAGAGTGCACAATAATAACTCTTTATTGAATTTAGAGAGAAGCAAATTTACTGAGAACTTTGTAGAGCTCTACAAGGTGTGCATCGAGCAAGGAGAATGCCAGGAGGGCGAGAAGAATTTATTTTCAAGAAATCCTTCATATTTGAGTTTGACGAAATCTCAGAAGGGATAACATGAAGATTGCGTAGGAGACGGACTTATTCTAAGTCCAACAACTTAGAAGAGATAACGCTTGCAAGAGTAAAGCGAGTCCCAGGTAGTAGGGTTTGCAAGAGAGAGGTCAAAGGTCGAAGCCTTTGAAGACGGAAAAATCTTCCAAGTTGGGAGAATTTCAAAAGCTTGGGAGGAGGAGCGATGATAGCCATCAGATCGGTTGTAAGGAGGAACCTAAACCGATAGATTAGAGTCTGGTGACAGAAGAAGTGCAGAAGAGAGAAGCAGATCTCAATTGTTAGATCTGAGCATGTGGACCAAGAGGCGTTGGATCCAAGAAAGGTGCACGCAACTTAGCCCTTTGAGAGTTGCATCGGAGGGTGGACTTTGTGAAGTCTGAAGTTCATAAATAAATCTGAACTGCCCATCGTTAAGAGGATAGTTGGAAGTAGATCCGAGAGTTTGAGGACTCGAAACTAGGAATATTTGCAAGGAGGATAGGCGAGAACCTCTGAGGCATGAAATCGCGAAGTGAAAACTCGTGATTTGATCCTCTTCATCCATCAGGAGAGGACACGTGGCAAGAGATAAACATTTTGCTGACTCACGACTCAAGGGATTCAAAGGGTGGAGTTGTTAGAACTCGTGAAGTACGAACTCGCGAGTTGATCGCAGTCATCGATCAAAGGAATATTGTGGACCATAGATCTGGTATTTTTGGGAGTTCACAACTCAGGAAATTAGAGGTAAGAGTTCTAGGAACTCGCAAAATCTGAGTTCTCAATTTGATCTGAGTCGTTGGATTGAGGAGATATCTAGATCATTGATTCCTTTCGAGGGAAGGAGGTATCAGAATTTGGGATATCAGGATAAGGGAGGTGAGTGGTCCTCCAACTTCATGAAACATGAAATCACTAAGCGCTCGGAAGGTTTGGCCCTAGGTCATATCGAGGGGTCATATGAATGGAGGATAAGGGAGGAGCTAGCATGCGCTAGGCCCTTGTCGGGATTTCAGAGGTCAGGAGAGTCGGGGTGACTCACATGAAAATACACGTTACACGAAATCACGAAACTCCTTTTGAGTTAGGTGAGTGGTCATAGTCATGGTTACCAGAAGGAAGGGGATTAACCAAAGAAGAACTAGTGTCGAGTTGGCGTGGAAGTTTAATAACGCTCAGGAGAGAACCCATGGGTCTCAAACGACCTACGCATTTGGAGAAAAGACCTGTGTAAGTGGGATTAGGGTCTAGCAGAGACCCAAATAGTCGATCTGACTCATTTTCTTAATCGATCCTAGAGCAGGAGGTTGCGCAGCCCTTAGGAGAGAAGGGGGGTTTGCATCAAGTCATATCAGAGCTAAATTTTTTCTTGCAGACAACAGGTAAAGGAGAGGAGACAAAAGGAACTCGAATTTGTACTCTATGTGTGACAGACAGTCAACACAATGCCACCAAGGAGACGAGTGGAACCACCTTTAGACAATCGGGTTGTAAAAAGGGAGATGCGAGAACTTTGTGTAAGATTAGAGGCAATGGAGGAAGCGTAGAGAAGAGCACCTGATGTTGGAGGCGTCAGCGATGCAGAGAGCGAAGAAGTCATGGGAGAGAATGTTGTCGAAGAAGCTGGAGGAGAGGATGTTTACGAAGAACACTTGCTGAGAGAATTTTCTAGATTGGGAGGCAGAGCCAAGATAGAGGTCCCAATGTATGAAGGCAATTTAGATGTTGAAGAGCTACTGGATTGGGTAATATCCATGGACAAACATTTTGACTATGAAGAGGTCGATGAAGAGAAAAAGGTGAAACAAGTTGTCACCAGGCTAAAAGGACATGCAATGCTGTGGTGGGATGAACTGCAGGATTAGAGGAGAAGCAAAGGCAAACAAAAGATAAATAATTGGGAAAGAATGGTAGCCAAGTTGAATGATAAGTTCATGCCCAAAGATTATCAGATCAATCTGTTCAGGAAGTTGCAGAACCTGAGACAGAAGGGTATGACAGTTAAGAAGTACACCGAGGAGTTCTATAGGTTGAACATCAGAAATGGAAAAAGGGAGAAATATGAAGAAAAAGTTGCTAGATATATAAATGGCCTGAGGTATGAAATCCAGAATGAGCTCAGCATGATGTTAGTAAGGACAGTGGAGGATGCTTATCATTTTTCATTGAAAGCAGAGGAGAAGTTGGCTAGAAAACAAATCCAATGAGGAAGAGGTAAAATCCCCACCCCAAACAAAAGAAAGGGAGTTACCCATGACAGAGCACATAAGTCTAAGGATGAAACTGAGAAGCCACACAGTCACTCGGAAATAGGACGAAGTTCTCGGGGAAGATAGGGTGGTGGAAGAAGTTCTTTTAGAGGAAGAGGAAGAGGCAGAGGAGGAGAAGTAAGGTGCTATGCCTGTGGAAAGATAGGGCACATGTATTGAGAATGTCCCGATAAAAATAAAGAAGGAGGTGAAGCTCACATTTCATAAGCATGGAGAAGAGATGTTGAAGCAGAAGGAGCAGCAGATGGAAGATCCTTGATGTTGAGGAAGGTTCTCTTAAAACTAGAGGCTAAAGTTGAAAAGCCAGTGTAGAGGAATAGTCTCTTCAAGACAAATTGCAAGACTAAGACAAGGTATGCAAGGTGATAATCGACAGTGGGAGCACTGATAACTTAGTATCCATAGAGATGGTGGAGAAATTGGAGCTGGAGACAACTGTACATCCGAAACCATACAAAGTCTCATGGTTGTAGAAAGGATACCAAATAATGGTTACTAAACAATGATTGGTTGAATTTAAGATAGGAGGATGTAGAGATGAAATTCTGTGTGATGTAATTCCCATGGATGTATGCCATATTTCGTTGTGAAGACCATGGCAGTTTGACAAGAATGCCATTCATGATGGGAGGAAGAATACATAAACCTTGGAGAAGAATGGTAGAACACACATGTTATTGCCAATAGAGGAGAAGAATGTGGAAGAGGAAGCCAACACGGGCATACTTCTCATGAGCAGGAAGGAACTCCTGAAAGAAGTCAAGAAAGAATAAGAGATGCAGTTCATTGTGGTGAGGAAAACCAGAGTTATCCTTACAAGTACTTCGATGGATGATTTGCCTAAAGAAGTTCAAGAATTTTTGGATGATTTTGCTGACATAGTGGTGGATGAGTTTCCTAACTCATTGCCACCCATCAGAAGTATCAACCACCATATTGACTTGATACCCATAGCAAGTCTACCAAACAAAGAAGCATACAGATTGACACCTCGAGAGAATGAGGAAGTAAAGAACCAAGTCCAGGAATTGTTAGACAAGCATTTGGTCAGAGAGAGCTTGAGTCCATGCACAGTACCAACTGTGTTGATTCCAAATAAGGATGGAGGATGGAGAATGTGTACAAACTCAAGAGAAATTAACAAGATCACCATCAGGTATAGATTTCCTTTACCAAGAATGGATGATTTAATGGACTGTTTAAGTGGAGCAAATTTATTTTCTAAAATAGATTTGAAAAGTGGATATCACCAGATTATAATGAGAGAAGGTGATGAGTGGAAGATAGCCTTTAATACAAATGAAGGTTTGTATGAGTGGCTTGTTATTCCATTTGGCTTAACAAATACCCCACATACTTTTATGAGGTGTATGAATGAAATACTGAAAGATTTCATTGGCAAGTTTGTGGTTGTATATCTGGATGATATATTGATCTTTAGTAGGACTAAAGAGGAGCATTTGAGACACCTAACACTAGTGATGAGGAGACTACAATCGGATAAGTTGTTGATAAATCTGAAGAAGTCCTCTTTTCTAAAGACAAAAATCATTTACTTGGGTTTTTTGATCTCTTCAAATGAACTGAAGATGGATCTAGAGAAGGTGAAAGAAATCAAAGAATGGTCGTCACCAAAGAGTATGTTTGAGGTAATGAGCTTCCATGGATTAACAAGATTCTATAGGAAGTTCATCAGAGACTTCAATGGAATTTGTGCACCAATGATGGAAACAGTGAAGAAGAAGCACAAGTCTTTTAAATGGACAGAGGAGGCTGAGAGGAGATTCAATATACTGAAGGAGAAAATAACAGAACGACCAATTCTGGTCTTGCCAAATTTTATAAAGACATTTCAGGTGAGATGTGATGCAAGTGGAGTTGCAATTGAAGAAGTTTTGAGTCAGGATAATAGACATGTCGCCTATTTCAGTGAGAAGTTGAATGAGACTAAGAGAAAATATGTAATGATCACAAGCCATTATGCAAGGATCATCATTGTTTTGGTGTCTTTTAAATTTTTTTATGGTTGTGGTATTTCGTCAAAAAATTTGTTGATCTATTTGTTTAGATGTGTTTATATGTGTGTATACAACAAATAACATAAAGAGATAACCATGGAACATAACTCAACCATATGCAATAAGATAGAAAATCCAAAACATCTCAATTCTTCTTTATTCATAAAATAGAGAAACCTGCTACAATGAAGATGTCGAT
>JZKD02S1369823.1:86678-96840 GCA_000966675.3 Picea glauca
AATCGTCGGAATGCAACGAAACCAAAGCCAACCTGTGCAGAATGGATCATAATGATGGAATATGATCATCAATGCAAGATGGACCCCACAATGCCTCTCAAATACCCCTGTACTCACTCTAGCATCCATCTGGCTACTCTGGTCATCATAAATATCTGCCCTGTGATGATGTCCCAAAGTGGGGACATTACAAAATACTCCACATATGACAAGGAGTTTTATGCCATAATTCAAGCCTTGAAGAAATGGAGACATTATTTTGTCCCACATGAATTTGTCTTGTATAGTGATAACCAAGCTTTACAATTCATAACCAGACAGGAAAAATTGAATCAGAGGCATGCAAAATGGGTTGAGTTTATGAAGAATTTTACCTTTTTCATAAAACATATTGCTGGGAATGCTAAAAAAATTGTTGATGCATTAAGTAGGAGATGTTTGATTCTATAGGAATTTCAGATGAAGACCTTGGGGTTTGAAAACCTTAAGGATATGTATTTTGATGATCCAGTTTTCAAGGAAGTATACAAAGCATGTGAAAATCCTGTACTGGTAGATAGAAGCCAGTGGACACAGTACATAATTCAAGAGTGATTGTTGTTCAAGGGGAATCATTTGTGCATACGAAAATGATCAACAAGGGATAACCTTTCGAAGGAAAATCATAGTGGAGGATTGACTGGACATTTCAACCATGATAAAACATTTGCACAGTTGAGCAGTTCATACTATTGGCTAGGTATGAGAACATAAGTGATAAATTTTGTGAACAGATGTAGAATCTGCCAACACGGAAAAGGAAAAAGACAGAACACTGGATTGTATCAACCATTTCCAATACCACAGAGGCATTGGGATGCAATAAGCATGGATTTTGTGTTGGGACTGCCAAGAACGCAAAGAGGATTTGATTCCATATTTGTGGTGGTGGATAGATTTTCAAAGATGGCACACTTCATCCCTTGCTAGAAGACCAGTGATGCAACACATGTTGCAAATCTATTTTTCAAGGAAGTTGTGAGACTTCACGGCCAACCCAGAAGCATTGTCTCAGACAAAGACACAAAATTTGTTTTTCATTTTTGGAGAACACTGTGGAAGAAGTTGGGGACAGATTTGTTCTTCAGCTTAACTTATCACCCTCAGACAGATGAACAAACTGAGGTGGTAAACAAAAGTTTGGGAAACTTATTGAGGAGTCTGGTCACCAAGCACCATTATCAGTGGGATCAGATTCTGCCACAAGAATAATTTTCATACAATGACTCACCAAACAGGAACACTGGAAAGATCCCATTCCAAATATTGTATGGAATGCAACCCAGGGGAGTATCTGAGTTGAGAGACTTGGAACAGAGTGAGATCAGGAGCACTGGAGCAGAAGATTTTGCTGCAGAAATGCAGAAGCTTTATAGCTAGATTAGAGGACAGTTGTAGAGTTCTAACCAAGAGTACAAGCGCAAAGCTGATCAACATCGCAGAGAACTTCAATTTGAAGTAGGAGATCGGGTTCTGGCACATCTCAGAAAAGAAAGGTTCCCTAGGGGAACACATAACAAGTTAAAGATGAAGAAGATAGGGCCATGCAAGATCTTGAGGAAGTTTTATGAAAACGCCTATGAGATTGAGCTTCTAGGTGATGTGGGCATATCACCCATATTCAACGTTTAAGACTTGTATCCTTATAGGAAATATGACACAGAGGGATCAGAAGATCAAGAGAAGATTCAGTGGCAGAAACAAATGCCTATAGCAGAAAAAACACATATGGAGAAGATCGTTGATGAGAGGATTGGCTAAAATACCAAGTGGAATACCTATTTTGAATATTTGGTCAAGTGGAAGGGGCACCCAATAGAAGATGCCAGTTGGGAAAATGAAGTTGATATCCAGAAGAATGGAAATTCGGTGCAGGAGCTCATGGACATGAGTCCATGAATTTTTGTCAAGGGGAGTATGACGCAGGAGCATCGTTAGCGAGCATGTGGAGCAGGACCACTCAGTGTCTAGGAATCTTTCAGAATCTCAACATTGGCAGTTACGGCGAATCACGCCTAAACTCAGCGCCGAAATATATTTTGAAGCACGCCTGAAATCAGTGCCAGAAAATATTCTGAAGCACACTTGAGCGATTATGAGCGAAGTGGGAGTTTCCACTCCTTCTATGGATTGCAACTAGACTAAGATAGTCGTTAGGTTAGGTTTTGGAGTAGACAAGTAGTTGGGGGGAACCCTAAGGACCCTCTAAGATAAATAGAAGTTTTGTACAACCAAATGAGGCTGCTGCAAGTTAGTAAGAGATTTATGAGTTTTCAGTTGTTGTTTTGATTACAGTTGTAGCCATTTTACTTTTGAATGAATATAATAGAGTAAAATTGACCGAATGCATGGTGTGGACATTGTTTGCAATTCCCTGTTATTGTGTTTTCATGAATGAATGAATTTTGTTATGAGTAGGTAGAACTATAAATGTTAGTGTAAGTTTCATTTGTTTCTCTTCTTTGAGTTCTCGAGTGCAAGGAGTGCACCTTGTCTGTAAGGAGTGCGTTGACAGAGGTAAGCTAACCTCAGAGAAGGTCAGGAGAGATATCGTTGAACCTTCATCATCAGAAGTGCAAGGAGTGCACAGGAAGAACTCTTTATCGAATTTAGAGAGAAGCAGAGTTACTGAGAACTTTGTAGAGATTTGCAAGGTGTGCATCGAGTAAGGAGAACGCCAGGAGGGTGAGAAGACTTTATTTTCAAGAAATCCTTCGAATCTAAGTTTATCGAAAGATCAGAAGGGATAACACGAAGAGTGCGTAGGATATGGACTTATTCTAAGTCCAAGAATTCAAAAGAGATAATACTTGCAAGATCAATGTGAGCCACAGGTAGTCGGGTCCATAGGAGAGAGGTCAAAGGTCGAAGCCTTTGAAGATGAACAAGTATTCCAAGTCGGGAAAATTTCAAGAGCTCAGAAGGAGGAGCGATGACTTCCATCAGATTGGTTGTAAGGGGGAACCTAGTCTGATAGATTAGAGTCCAGTGACAGAAGAAATACAGAAGAGAGAATTAGATCTCAATCGTTAGATATGAGTGCGTAGACCAATAGTCGTTGGATCCAGGAAAGGTTCAGGCACCTTATCCCTTTGAGAGTTGCACAAGAGGGTGGACTCTGCAAAGTCCGAAGTTCAAAAATAAATCTGAACCGCCCATCGTCAAGAGGATATTTGGCAGCAAATCCAAGAGTTCGACGACTCAGAACTTGAAATATTTGCAAGGAGGACAAGCGAGAACCTCCGAGGCACAAAATAGTGAAGTGAGAACTCTTGATTTGATCCTCGCCATCCATCAGGAGAGGACATGTGGCAGGAGCTCAGCATTTCGCTGAATTGCGACTTAGGGGAGTCAAAGGGTGGAGTTTTTAGAACTCATGAAGTGTGAACTCGCAAGTTGATCTCAGTCGTGGATCGAAGGAAGATCGTGGACTATAGATATGGTCTTGTTTGGAGTTCGCAACTCAGGAAGTCAGAGGTAAGAGTTCTGGGAACTCACGAAATACGAGTTCATGATTTGATCTGAGTCGTCGTATCAAGGAGAGATTTGGACTGTTGATTCCTTTCAAGGGAAGGAGGTATCGGAAGTTCGGATATCGGGAGAAGGGAGGTGAGCGGTCCTCCAACTTTGCGAAACACGAAATCGTGAAGCGCTTGGAAGATTTGGCCCTAGGTCATAGAAAGGGGTCATATGAATGGAGGATAAGGGAGGAGCTAGCATGCACTAGGCCCCTGTCAGGATTTCAGAGGTCAGGAGAGTTGGGGTGACTCACATGAAAAAACTCGATATGTGAAATCGCGAAATGCCTTTTGAGTTAGGCGAGTGGTCATAGGCGTGGTCACCAGAAGGAAGGGGCTTAGCCAGAGAAGAGCTAGTGCCCAGTTGGCGTGGAAGTTGAATAGCGCTCAGGACAGAACCCACAAGTCTCATACGACCTGCGCATTTGGAGAAAGGACTTGTGTAAGTGGGATTGGGGTCTAGCAGAGACCCAAAGAGTCGATCCGACTTAGCTTCTTGATCGATCCTAGACCGAGAGGTCGCACAACCCTTAGGAGAGAAGGGGGGTTTGCATCACATACACAGAGGCATTCATGCCAGAGGACCAATCATTGACTCTAACTACTAAGGATATATGATTTTTGACTGGCCTTTCCTACAGTGGGGAACTAGTTAACTTAAGGACCTTTCCTCCAAGGCCGCACAACATAGAAGACTATATTGGCATGTGTTGCGAGGTTGGCACTGAGAAAGTAGGATCTTAGGTGCCAATTCATAATATCACAAGCCTCAACCTATGGATAGTACTTTACATGATTGGGCGGATAACAGGATCCATAGCACATCATCAGGATTCACGTTCACAAATGCATTTTGCAACTCAGTGTCTACAGGCCACCATTTTTTACTAGAGCACTACAATGCTTACATGTATGAAAAAACAACTGAATGATTGTCTATGAAGAATGAACAAAAACTTCGGGTTTGGGACCGTGTTGTGCACTTTATTTTTCGAGAGAGTGTCAAGCGTTAGCCCGCGAGAGACAGCATGAGGACATATCGCCTCATTCCCAGCATTATGCAGGTGGGAATATTTGTTGCCTCAATAGGGTGTAGGGATATTGCAATAGGCCTTCGATGACAAATTATTTTACTAGGGGGCCCATCAAATTCATGTGATTTAGGACTACCCCTACATGGGGATTAGTTTCTAGATGGATCCTGATATGCCTATGCCCCCTGAAGAGGAGCGCGGAGAGATAAGTACACATTTAATTTATAGTTATTTTGTTTTTGATTTTTTAAATATTATCCTTTTATGGTAATGTTAAAGTACTAACTCGGTGATCTGTTATATATAGACGTGGGACCAGTACAACCAACCGACTTGGATAGGACCAGGAATTTTCCTCGAGCGGATGTCGGACCAGCAACAGCAGGAGGACCAACAACCATGGAAGGCCCATGAGATGGAGAGGATGATAGAGTATTGCGATGAGTAGAGAGGAATATGACAGCTCTCACTTGTCTAGTGCCGATGGCATAGATAGAGGACCTTCCCCCGACCATGCAACCACATGTTGTAGGGGTACCGAGGACTTGGGTTCAGTTGTTTTGGCATCTTTCGAATGTCGTATTTCATTATACTAAGGCCAACAGGCCTAGGCCATAACTAGCATTGGACCACATATGTGTCAAGGGAACCCTTTTTGTACTCTCTTATGTAATGAGGGCTTGAGACCAACGATGTATATCGGCTCTATTTGAGGATTTATGGCCTACTTTTGTACTTATGACATTATTTTTTGGACACATTATTATATATATACATATTTTTTCCTTATGGATAAATTTTTTTGTACAAATGTATTTACATGTATGTGTATGTTACACATTATTTTCGTCATCCCTATGATCGTTAATGATGTAAACATGTTTGTTACCTTCAGAGGGGTCAGTGGCCTGAGTTCCTGAAGAGAGAAGGGAGAAGAACTTTTCCTGAGAAAAGAAGTTGCATTTTCCTATGTAAAAACCTTATAAAAAAGGAAGTTCGCAGGTTGCACTATAGCTAGGGTGTGAGGTGTTCGCAGGTTTCTCTATAGCTAGGGTGTGAGAATGCCTGCATGTGGGAAAAATGAGTGTTTTCTCGAATCTTCTAGAAGGAGAAACTTCTATGGTGAGGTGGCATCCGAATGGTTTGGATCTTACTCGCTTTCATGATTTAGTGGGATCATCCTAACCTCCTCACCTTATCCTCTTAAACTTATAAAAGGAGAGGAATTCTCATGGAGAAAGTTAGCTTTGGTGAGCTTGGGTTAGCTTTGTTGGTTCATGAGCTTGTTCTTGATTAGCTTGGAATTATCAGCTTGGTTGGAGTGGCTTTGAGATTTTCTTTGTCAATATAGATTGTGAGTAGCTATCAGATCTATGGTTTCAAAATCCTTGGAGCAAGAAGTGTGTGGGGAACGAAGGATAGTTGGAAGGGACCTTACGACATCAAGGCCATGGTTGTAATCTCTCTTTCACATTTAATATGATAAAATAATATGATTCTTTCCCATAAAGTTAGTTTTACTTTATTGTATAACTCCTTGATCATATACATAGATTCACTATTGAATAGATTGTGTTTTCTTCACCCCACTTGGTTTGTATTGTTTTGGTCTTGACTGTACGAGAGCATTGGAGCGAAGTGGGAGCAACAAAGACCAAAGGAAGCGTTAATAAGGTATGTTCCTTGTTTTTGCCTCTTATTAAATTCAATGGTTAGAATCTAGGGAAAGAGTCATATTCTATCTTGCTTTGTTCTAGATCCAGTTGGATCTAGGGAGATCGGTTTGTGTCCGCACTTACGGATTTATCCAATAACAGTGTATGTGTGTGTTTTTACTTTTATGTGTGAGAAATATGTCAATCTAATACATGATAAGCCAATGTATCAATTAGTTGATTATATCTCCTAGGAACATGAATATAAGTAATATAATCAAAATAAAATCCTAAGAGGCATACCCTAAGAAATCGTCGGTGAAGGGTGGGATCGTAGACATGGTATATTTCATTTAATTGAGACATGACCAATTGAGCATCTAGATAGACCTAAAGGTGAGAAATACCATGTGACAAGGAATCACGCAGTAATTCTATTATGACATTGTACTCAGCAACATTATTAGTTTATTCTCCTAGAAAAATACCTCCAGAAGACATCAACTGACCAAAGGGCATGAATATCACCCAAGATGCAGAAGCAAGTCTCCGAGTGTGTCGTCTAGCACCATCTGCGAACCCAACATAGACCTCAAATTCACTTGACATCTTCCATATAAAAAAGAAACACAATAAAATACACGTCCATAGAACAAAAATACAAAAAATTATAAATAAAGCTTTACATTATATACAAGAATTCATGCCCAGGAGATCAATCTAATCATAATACTTCTTAAGGTAGAGCCCATTTCTTGGCTCTGATAAAGCATTACCCTCAAAATCAACCAGTTGATAGGAACCCTTTTCTAAAACATTCTTAACGATGAACGGTTCGAAACACATGGGTTTGAATTTTCCTACCCCCAAGGGATCTTTATCTTGGTCATAGACCAGAACAAGATCACCTTCAGAGAAAATTTGAGGGTGTACGAACCGATCATACTGACACTTTACACGTTGTTTGTGAGCCTTTTTGGCCAAGGTTACATCTCGACGTTTCTCATAGAGATGCTTGAGATATAGAATATGCTCTTCAAGTGGAGTAGTGTCAAGTAGTGGTTCCACTTCCAACTTAAGAGAGGGGATTTGTCACTCTATGGGAAATACTTCCTCCAGGCCGTAAATGAGTTGGAAAATAAAAAAAGGGGTAGCAGTCTCAACTAAGGTTCGATAAGCCCAAAGTGACAAGTACAACATCAAATTTCAATTTGACTTGGCTAAATTGATCATCCATTGAAGAATAGTCTTGAGAGACTTATTAACAACCTCCACTTGACCATTCGCCTGTGGATAGTAGGGTGACAAATGTTCTTTCTTAAACCTCATTTTTTATGTTAACTTGGACATCATCTTTTTATGGAAGTGACTGCCATGGTCTGTGACAATATCCTTTGGAATACCGAACCTGGATACAATCTGGTTAAAAACAAAAAGTGTAGTTGTTTCTTCGTCATTGCTAAATGTCAGCATGTCCTTGACCCACTTAGTGAAGTGTTCTACCACCATGGTGATATAACAATGCCCCCTAGCTAAAGTTGGGTGGCATGTAGTAAAATCAATCCCCCACTTGGTGAAGGGACCAACAGAAATCACTAGAAACATGGGAGCAGGGTGTGCCCGCATCTTCCGAGAGAAGATCTGGCAGGGGGTGAAACTTCTTGATCACACAATCTTTGATCAACGAGGGACAAAAGTATATGGGGCAAAGAATTTTATGGGTTGTTTCCAACCCAGACAAGTGACTGCCACATGCTCCAGTGTGATAGTCATTTAACACAAAATTTGCCTCTTCCTGAGTGAGACAATGACGAAGAATGCAATCCACTCCTCAACGATATAAAGTATCATTGATGATAAGACAATTTTGCGCTTGATGGCGTATTCGTCGATGCTCATCGCAAGAAGAAAAAGAAGGGAACTTCAAAGTATGAACATATAGAAGTATATCTCTATACCAAGGGTCTGAAGATGCAATAAAGAAAATATTCCCATTCATAAGTGACTCTTCAGGAAAATCGTTACCACTTTCGACTAGAAGTTCAAAATTAGTTCAGCAAAGACCAAGGAATTTTTATATTTCGTTGAAACAAAATCCAAGTCAAATTCTTGCATGATGACTATCCATCGATTTATTTTCCCGCTGATGATTCGTCGTGTCAATACATATTGAAACGGGTTCACGACAACTACAACGATAGTATTGTGAAGTAAGATATAATGATGGAACTGTTGGAAAGCATGAATAGTTTCCAAAGCAAGTTTCTCAACATGTTTGTAGTTGAGTTCCAGTCCTACCAAGCCTCGACTAAGATAGTAGATAACATTTTCTTCGAGCACGTCATCCTCTTGGATCAAGACCATGCCAATAGTAAAATCTGCGGTAGCCAAATACAACAATAAATCCTTGCCATAATCTGGAGGACTTCATAGAGGGGAAGACGTCAAAGAAAATATCAACGCTTTGAAAGAGTGTTGATCCACTTCATCCCAACAAAATGGGATCCCTTTATTGAAGAGACGCATAAAAAGTTTAGTAATCTTGGCATAGTTGGAAACAAAACGCCGAATAAAATTGGCTTTCCCCTCTAGACTTTGAAGCTAGGGGATTGTGTGTGGGGGAGGAAATTGAACTATTGTCTCAACCTTTAGAGGATCAACCATGATCCATTTAGTTGACATGATAAAACCTAACAAGCAACCTGATGTTACGCAAAAACTGAACTTGTTTGGATTAAGGCGAATCTGGTAGTAGTGACACCTCTCAAAGATAAGTCGTAAGGGGGTGGGATGATCGGATATCTTATGAGAACATGATGTCAGATCATCAAAATACACCTCGACTATGTGTTTGAGGTCGTGGAAGGAAAATGACAAGGCCCGCTAAAAAGTGGCTCCAACATTCTTAAGGCCAAAAGACATTTTCTTGTATGTGAATGTACCCCAAGGACATATAAATTTCATTTTATGTTGGTCCTTGGGATTGATCTGAATCTAGTTGTACCCAAAAAAATCATCCATAAAAGAAAATACCTCACAACCTTCACATTCATCGACAATCTAGTCAATGAATTGGGTTGGAAAATTATCTTTCAAGCAAGATTTGTTTAGATCATGAAAGTCCATACACACGTGGATTGTACCTTTATTTTTTTTTTATAGGAAAAGGGTTCAACACCCATTCCATCAATTCCACATGATATATGAAACCATACTTGATGAGTTTCTCTACCTCAGCCTTGATCACCCCTTCCTTGCAAGGATTGACTGGGTGAATCTTCTTTTGGATAAGCTTTACATCAGGGTAAGTTGTGATATTGTGTTCAACTATACGTGGGTCAATGCATAGCATCCCCTCGTAACAACAGAAGAAAACATCGCGAAAATCTTTAAATAATTCAATATAGATTTGAATCTCCTAAGGGGAACAATCTTCTCTGATGAAGGCGTTTTCCACGACGCCATGGGTTCTATAGAGGTCGATAGGAATTTTTTCAGCTATAATTTCCATGTTGTCGTAGGCATAGATTTTGTGCTTGGCCAAAGGGTTAACAGGACAAGAAGCATCTTCATTCACGTTCATAGTGAACTCTCCTTCCTCTACTCTCCTCAGCTCAGGTAAAAGATAAGTTATGTGGTGAATATCGTCCCAAGGTCTATCCGGTCCATTCATTGCCTCCAAAATCACCTCATCAAAGGAAAAGACTAATTCCAAAGGATATTGAGTGGCAAGAGAGTATTGAGCGAAAACAGGCTCGAGAACGAGATCTAGCTCATGTGGGGGAGTCAAATCAGGGTTGGCCAAGTGTTCAAGGATAAATTCGTGAGTGCGGACACAGACCAATCTCCCCAGATCCACCTGGATCTGGAACAAACTGTGACAGAATACTACTCTTTCCCTAGTTCTAAAATATTG
>JZKD02S1369823.1:103186-136669 GCA_000966675.3 Picea glauca
GAAGGCAGTTTTGTGGATGTCTTCACCCTTGATTCAGACTTGATGGTATCTAGATCTCAAGTCAATCTTTGAGAAGATGGAAGCACCTCCCAATTGATCGAACAGGTCATCGATCATGGGTAAGGGGTACTTGTTCTTTATGGTTACCTTATTGAGTTATCTATAATCTATGCACAGTCAGAGGGTACCATCTTTCTTTTTCACAAACAGGACTGGTGCTACCCATGGAGACACGTTGGGTCGAATATAGCCTTTGTCCATCATTTCTTTTAGTTGTAATTTAAGCTCAACTAGCTCGGGTGTGCTCATCCTATAGGGTGTCCTAGACACTGGCACCACTCCTGGTGCAAGTCCTATCGAGAAGTTAATGTCCCTTCTCGAAGGTAGACCCGGTACCTCTTCCGAAAATACATCTCTATATTTTCTTAGTGTGGGGTGGTCTTCGAGGCTTGGTTTTTCATCTTCAGCTGATTCCAACACCTGTATCGCATATAGTGGACATCCCTTTCTGCAATACTTTCTCATTTGAAGAGTTGATATTCGTCTCACCGAGACAGGTTTTTGGATCCCTTGAAGGGTTATCCTTCTTCCTTCTTTACACATTCTAAGGTTTTATGGTAACAGTCTAGTCTGGCTTTATATGTGGCTAGCCAATCCATACCAATCGTGGCCTTAGCTAGTAAAAGGATTTTGCACTTGATTCTTCATCATTGGTCGATTCCTATAGTTGGATTACATGTGTTGTGTAGGGATTTCTCCCTGCATGGTATTCCAAGGACCTTGGTTGGGGATGCCCCCAACCGACCCTCCTAACATAGGTATTGAACCTTGCCCAGGGTTCCACTAAGTGTGGGAGGGGTTGCCCCCGATTGACATCCTTTGTGAAGGAAACAAGCCCTTCCAGGGATTTCCAAGACCTTGTGAGGAGTAAACGCATGTCATTGTTCTCTGTGAAGGAATGAATCCTTGCATAGTTTTTGTTTGACCAAATACTAGGTTGCCCCTGCCGAGAAAGAATACAATGAGAAAACTTTATTTCCAAATGCAATGAAAAAATAAAAATGCATAGACTCTAACGAAGTCATATAGTATTAAGGCCCATGACTCCCCCCACTAAAAAAGCTAGAGCTGGTGTTCATCTTGATTGGCTGTTGGAAAGCTCCTCCGAGCTAAGGGGATGGGGGAGGGATATGACCCTCATTGTAAGGGATAGCATTAAACGGAGCAATGGTGCCCACAAAATATCTTTGTAAGGGAGCATTAGAAGTCCCTTCCCTCATACCAATAGTATATAGAGTAGAGTAGGTTAAGGTTGAACTAGACTTTAAAACCGACATCCCATATGAAAAGGGAGCGTGAGACACGTTCTGGATAGAGGGAACAATGGTCATAATCATTGAGGGGACTATTCCACTGCTCGAAGTTGTAGGTGTTTGGAAAGTCGTAGTCCTGATAGGTGGAGGTGGGGGAGGAGGTATGACTCCCCCTCCTGTGGCAGCCGAGATGGGAGTATGATGACTCCCATAAGAGGTAGCACTAGTTACTTCCATCATCGCTTGTTTAATAAGATGACGTTTAGGTGAAGTCACCTCAGGAGGTACTATTTGAATAAGAAGCGGCGTTGATAAGTCAGTGATCGAAGGGTTTGTATGCCTAAAGCCTTCAGCTCCAAGGTCAGAAATGGTGGAATCCTCTAGTGCAAGAAATTATTCTTTAGGAGTTGGATCATGTAGAGTTTCCTGTGGCCCGGTCACTTCAAATGAACCCTCTTGATCCAGCCTGCGCCTTAGTGGTGGTGGAGGTGGCTCCAAAGTAACTGACGACAAGCTCTGAATCCTACTTGAACGATGGAGTTTTTTATCTTCCACCTTGTGAAATGATCAACCGACACTCTAAGGTTAAGCTAGCACGAAACACAAATCACACACTAAAAATTTCCTAACGACAAATCAAGAAAACAATCGACTGAAAAGAAGAACAGTTACGCCAATCGACAATTGAAAAACTTACCGATACAAGTGTAACTTGAACACAGAAACACCCTCTGGGTATACTCTACAAAGTGTGATACCCTAGGTACCATAGTATACCCCCGTAGTCACCCGTGTAAGTCCCTAAAAATAGGAATGTAGGTTTCCAACTCGTAGTCAGTCACCAGGTGGGTACAGTTGACAGTCGGGTTGATCGTAATGAGAGGGATAAAAGATTTTGAATCCTTTCAAGGGTACTCAAGGAAAATGGTATGGAAGACAACTTAGGATCTTGAATAGATTCGAGGTCCATGAGGCTCCGTAGTCAAATGCGATCAACGTAAATCCCAAGAACGACCCTCAATATATTATCCCCACTATGTTTGATCCGACTTTGGAGGGTTTATCTCTTCTTCATTTCCTCACACAACATTTTTATTAGCCCTTGTGTTAGAGGGGGGTCCCGATTGACTCTTACAAAACCAGACTCTGACACTCCCTATCACAGAATCTTATGTTTTTTTAAGCGGCCTTGAAGAGTTCCTCTTCACACCTATTTCAAGGCCCTAAAGCCTAGACTACCTGGTGAACCCTACAAACAAAAGTCTAGTTGATTTTAAGTTTTAATCGTTGATTTTAAGTGACTTGATTTACTCAAAAGGGTACGGATGTGCAACTTATGGTATTTTGAAGAGATGAAAGAGAAGAAATAAAATCTTTAGAACATTCATGCAAAAAGAAAACTAGGTTCTACAACTGAAAAATGAATTTTAATATTTGTAAATGCAAACTTTTCGAAGTATAATCCAATATCCTAAAATGAAAAAAGTTTCCTAGAATGTGCTTTTCGTTTCACAATACAAATGCAAACTACTAAACTTTCAAGGAAATAGTGTAGAAGGAACTTTGGAAATAGAACTATTTTCTTTTGTAATAAACAACATATGCTACAACTACCAAACAAAAATGCATAACTAAATGAAACTGCATTTTTTTTTTTTTTTGAATGCTTAGAAAAGAAAATCACAAGTAAATGATATTGTTTCATTTTTCAAAGCACAAAGAAGGTAAAGAGAAAATAAACCCAATACTAACACAGACCCTAAGCCACTACTTGAAAGAAGGGATTCACTGGAATATACAGGAGGATCTAATGCTTATAAGTTCACCCTAAACCCTAAAATCAAACAAAATAAATAAAGAAACAAGAAGGGTTCTTTGCAAAATATAATATAAACTGAGTCTTTAACCCAACTCAACACAAATAACAGAGACCCTGAAGAGTTCAAGAAGGCCTGAGAAGCAAAGAGCTTCTTGCCAGGAAAGAAAAAATATTTTTTAAAAACCCTTCCAAAACACAGAGATGTGTGTTGTGCACAAGAATCCTACATATCTACGCGGTTTGTATACTATGCAGAACATGTATGTACGCGTGCTATATAGAGGACATGTTGCATACATTTATGCAAGTTTTCAAAAAAGAAAAGGGTTTGGATAGACAACTCGACAAGGGAGGCTGGTAGGCACCTGGAAGGCGACCAGAGACCCAAATTGACTTAGAAAACTCAGAAAACTCAAAAAGAAACTGAAAAATCAAATCAAACCAAAATCTCCCACTAAAACCCTAGAGAGACTCCCCAGTGGAGTAGTCAATTCTTCTATGGGGAAATCCCCCCTAAAGTGGGTCTAAGGAATAGACAGAGTGATAAATCCCTTAAAATACTAAACTAACTTTAGTCTACCCCAAAACTATCTATACTAAGTGATAAGAGAAAGATGAAAGAGAGGGTTAATGAGTGGACCTTCAATCCTTACGGTTTATGTAGACCTCTTTCGCTTGTTGTTGTCGCCTAGATTACAAATATCCTCCCAAAGTTGACCTACAAGAGGTTACGAATACAATGCAACAACATATACAATCCCTAATGATAACTTTAAAATCCTAAATAGAGATATAAATTCTCAAATTAACAAGAAAATGTAAACATAGGGTTTTAGGACAAAGATAATCTCTTTTATTCAAATTCAAGATAAAAAGGTTACAACATTTGCTTGCGATAGCTCTAAGAACCAAGTCCTGGATCCTATGTCATGGCTCTAGGTGCATCAATACCACATTATATTCTCACAACCAACATGCCATCAAGGGAAGGAGGAAGGGTTTCATAGGGAGAATGTTTGGAGGGGAAAGATGAGGCTAAAACTCAGAGCAAGATGCAAATCTTGGGCAATGAGAGGGGAGGATTTTGGCAGAGTTTTCTTATTCTCTTTTTCATATCTCTAAATGACTCCTCGAGACCTCTTTTTATATGAGAAAAATATGATTATTCAGTTTGGGGATGGGATACAAGGGGTAAAATGGTTAGGAAACCCTCCATATCCCGTATACTCTGCCGAAATACGTGCAATTTTATATTTTTGCAACTTTTGGAGATAAATGTGGGATAACTAGCATGCAACAAGCAAATGTACATGGGATAAATAGCATGCAACACACATGTTTACGTGGGCTATCAGTGCAATAGGATGCATACACTATCCAAAAAATGGTTTTTAAGAAGGAAGCCTCAACAATATTTTTGGAAAAGTATGCAAATGGATGGGCCAATGTCTTGGATGCATAGATGTGGAATTTTTTTACTATAACAATTAAATTCGAGACATGGTGTAGAGGAAGGAAGTGCTTGTGTAATACCTTCCTACAGATGAGCAATGTTTTGATGTTCTTACCAAACCCCTTACCAGGATAAAATTTGAGTACTTTCTTGACAGACTTGGCGTGGTAGAGAATGTCTCCCTTGTTGAGAAGGAGAATTAATGTTTGTAGCTTCCTGAGACATTCTCCAAATCATACTCCCTTGTGACTGAGTTGATTTGATCTATGAGAACACTTATCCGAGAGAGATAAGTGGGTTTGGGCTTGTATCCCAACATCCCTTGTGGAGAGCACATGAGGAAACGTCCCTTGTGAAGAGCACATGAGGACACGTCAAGGGATTTGAAATTGAATTCACACACTATGGAGAGTTGACCCTAGTGTTTCTAGAGGGAATAACCTATATAAGTGCACATGGGAGTGCCATGTGTGTGATCCAGGGGATCAAATTTTGCTCAAAAATAAAAGTTCTCGGAATCGCTTAAAAATGGACATGTACGTAGACGTCATTGTCACAAACCCAATACAACTTGAATGGGTTCAAATAGACGTCATATGAGCAAGATATCGTGTTCTGTTCATTTTTCCAAACATGCAAAATTTTGTTGACTGTACAATCCGTATAGTCCATACAATGCTAATGTGGAAGTTGACCGTACAGTCTGTACGACCGTATAGTGATGTGGAAGATGCACTGGCATGTTGATTGGCCAAGCGTTGGAAAACAGGTGGATGAACCCGGTGTTGACATGTGTCATTATCTTGGCAAGTGGTATGGTGCCACATGGCCTAGTCGTGGGCTGCCACGTGACACCCCTCCATTGTTTGGCAAGTGGTAAAATTTATATGACTCCACAGAAGTCGAACCCACAACCTCCAGGTGGGGGAATGATTTGGCAAGGCCCAGGCTACCAGCCCTCCCGCGGATGAGACTTAACCATATTATGTATTTAAATTTATTTGAATTTACATTGTGGTTTGGTTGGCGGCAGAAAGGGTCGGAGCCTAGCCCTAGCCCCCATTCCATAGCATATAACCACATTACATACCCTTTGGCACATGCGCAGACTATGTTGAATGGTATATCCCTGGAGCATATCCATATTCCCTTTTATATGTCCACTCTATTTAACCTTTGGCACGGAAAACCCTCCAGCGGATAGCCCTGGTTACATGTGGTGCTACCACATGACCGTTCCATGTTTCTTTCTAACCGTTTGGCATGGGGTTTAATGCTTAGCCCTGGTCACATTTTTTCATACCATATGACCACACACCCAAGTGCGAAGGAGCTATCCATTGGAGCGCGCAACAGATAGGTCGTTGGCCACATGGGGCCATACGACCAAGTTCTCCAACAGGAAAAGGGTCAGCGCACTAACAATCCTACAATTTCTCCCATTTTGTGGGAATCGTTGTGCGTGTTTGGTTTTGGTGCAGAAAACAAATAAAGGTCGGGCTACTCTATCAATAGGTGCGTTTTGGTGAGCAAGAACAACAAGCTTGAAGGGGAAAAATTCCAGGAGGTGTAACTTCTTCATTTTTTGGCCAAACCAGGTGTCGAAAAATCCCAACTAGGGTTTTTTGGAAATTCTGAAGCCATTGGAGCCATCTATTTTGTATTTTGAGCACTGTAAGAGCATTTTTTTAAGCATACTGAAAATTATTCAAGGGAAGTTGGACCAGGAGATGTAGCCCAAGAGAGGGGTGAACTCATTTATCATTTGTTGTGTTATGTGTTCATTATTGATGGTTTTTATCTATCTGATATGCTACTCATGATTAAGTAAAACTCATTAAATTTATGTGTTAGTAACTTGATCCAATTACCCAAACACGTACCTTTTGTACACTTGAAATTTTAAAGAGAAAAGTCTTCTTCATTTTAAATATCTATTGGAAACAAAACCATTCCATTTTCATATCATTGTGACAGACCTTTTGCTACTATGGTGGTTTTGTACCATTGGTGGAGACTGTGTGTCTTTGGATAGTAGAGGTGTACTACTATGGTCGTTGTGAACCACTTGCAAAGGTTGTGTGTCTCTCGACAATAACTGTGTGCTATTACAATGGTTGTGTACCACTGGTAGTGATTGTGTGTCTTTGGACATTAGTTTTGTGCTACTACAATGGTTGTGTACCACTGATAGTGACTGTGTGTCACTGGACATTAGTTGTGTGCTTATAAAAGTGGTTGTGTACCACTTGAAAGTAGTTGTGTACTACTATGTATCAGCACAATCGTGTTCTATTGGATGGCATTGTAGTAGTTGTATGTTACTAGTTGATTGTCATGGATACTATCAAATCACTTGGAGCAGTTGTTTGTTGCTTGATCACAGAGACTATGACGAATGATTCAAACTACCAATGGAATGGTAGTAGTTGTGTGCTAGTAGTTGATTATAGAGTAGTCATTTGACTACTAGATGAAGACATCATGGAAAAATACCTCCCTAGATAAGAGGGAGTGTTGATGTTTCAACATTGGGTAGATATTCTCCCAGGATTGGTCATGGTGATTTCACCAGTGGTGAATGGCCCAAGCGTAATCTTCAAGGGAAAAAAGACTCTATGTTCTAGTGTTCCTCCACTGTGTGGAAACATCGATAAGAGTTTCACCCATAGGGGTGTACCTATAGTGAATATCCTAAGTAAGCAGCAGGCGAACCTTCTCATAGATTGGGTTGCATACCAAGGGAGATAGGATACATTTATCACAAAGGTGTACTTGTGGTAAATGGGCCTAGACATAGTCCTTCCTTGATCATGACAAAGAATAATATGGATTCTAGGTGCTTGAGGTGTTTTCCATGTGTGAGTTAGCATCGGGATGACATTCACTCATACGAGTGTACATGTGGTGAACGACCCTGGTATGGTATTTGTTCTAGTCATGATGATTTGACAAGGAATGATAAATACTCAAGATGCTATATGTTATCACATGCAGACCCGGAGTGAGCTTGATCTCAGAGAGAGTTTATTGGCTTAGAGAGAGGGCCGCAGAAGAAGTTTCCCCTTGGTTCAGGTGGGAGAGAGACATCTCCCAAGACTGACAGAAAAATGTCATGAGTCTAGGGTGAAGTTTGTATACTTCATAGCCAAGCCTTGGCATGATGAAGAATGTCTCCCTCGTTGAGAGGGAGTTTTGATGTTTGAACAACATCAGGAAGACATTCTTCCATATATATATCTATATATATAAGTAGTTATTTATTATCCAAGAAACGCATCCTTTCATGAATGGTCACCATATGTTCTCTATATATGGAACACGCATCATTGCAATAACATCATCGATCATATATCATCTCATATTATCTCATATAGAAAAATCAACAAAACCAAATTTCATAATCATATCATGTCATCTTTAAACAAAATGAACACTTACTCATTCACATATTCGTTCGATTATTTCCTAACTTGGGTATTTACCAACCTACCCAATCCTAGGTCCAATGGAATAATCCCAATAAATTTTTGGTACTCTTCTATCTTTAAATAAGGGCTATTAACAAAGATAATTTTCTAATTTATTCACTAATTAATTGAAACACCATCAAGGAAAGCGAATTCATATATCAATTCCCTATCTCAAGTAGAGGATCAATAAAAAATAACACTTTAAATTATTCTTTCATGTTCAATGGCATTACTAGCTTGTCAATATCATCCTTTGAATGATTTAAAAACAATTCATACTAACTTCAACTTAGAATTAAAATCAGTTTGTTATATGGCAATTCACAATCTTTACATGACAAGTTTCAAAGGTGTAATTAAAGTATGTTTCTCTTTTTCATATGGCCGCTAACAATAAGATAAAATATGACTTATACCATATTATACCTAACACTTTTTGCACCCTTACTATATGATCATTTCATATTGGCTCATTCTGAAGATTGGCATACAACCCACTCAAAAATAGCATTTAAGGTACACAACACAACATAACTTTCAAAACAAAGACAATTAGATAACAATGGAATTACCCAAAATATAAAAAAATACAATTTCTTGCTCCACGATTAAACTCATGTTTTATACAACATAAACCTTGAATAAGGATAAGGATAATATAACATTAAATATTTTATCCTCTTAGGTAAACAATCCATCACTCAATAGGCCACTTGAGACAACAATCAATCATTCATGGAATTTAAATATGTTAGAACCTCCAAAGTGTGGACACCATAGTGTTGATAGTAATACCAATGCATGATTAAATGTAAGCACTTACATCAACATTTAAACATCTTCATAATGATCACACAACATTCTCTAATCAACAACTTCATACAATTATCGAGTATGGAGATAACTAGTCATTCACATATTCAAGAATAACCAGTTTGTTGGTTTAACATAGCACCAAAAACGTTGTCATTCATTATCTTTGAGCCCATACAACCCTTAGTGTTGTAACCAAATGCTCTAATACCAATTTGTAATGTATCGACATTATCAACATCAAAAGAAGGATTTGATGGTCCAAAAGTTGAATAAAAGCGACGATATGCAAATCAAAGTACAACAATTAAGACGATTAAAATCATTAATACCCTTCCTCTTGATTCACTATGATAAATTTGGATTTTATATTAATCAACATAAGTTATGCTTCCAATATCTAAATGCAATGTCTATCTAATAATTTCTTCAGACAAAAAAAATCACATTCTAGATCTCTCCTCAAATAGGACTAGAATTTCACAAATTGCCACAACGCTTTTCCATGATGGTGAAAATCAAGCACAAATGATATATTCAAATCACCATCAACATAAACATTTGCTTCATAATCAACTTTATTTCAAAAATTCACCATTTAACTCAACTCATAAATATCATATATTCTCTTAGGTAGAGAACTTGTTCTCTTTTCCAAAAAGGTCAACCTAGGGTTTAGGGTGAAGGTCCTTAATCTCATGCTTATAATACCTTACACAATGATACAACTATGATTATGTGATCCTAAAATTCATTATAAACATAGGGGAATAATCTTTAATCTACAGGTTCCTTGCCTCATCATACGCACATGTATGGTTACATAAAATGTCTCAAACCCTTGTAGCATTAGTACCACTAGCCTTGACGCCAAATCATGATAAAATCCATTCCATATAGAGATAAATACCTCATAACAACCATTAAAATTAGTCATAAAGGTTTCATAACAAACCATGCATGGCATTCACATATCTTCAAAGGAAGGGGGCAATAAAAGTTTTTTCTCTTCAAGGAAGTCATTGGAAGACTAAATCATGGAACATACCAACTCATAACAAAAGTAAACATCTCATTCGATGCCTTAAGAACATTCATGATGGATGCCAAAATCCTTCATGCACAACAAACATCATTTGACAAGGGTATGGGTGATAATTAAATCATTATTTCTTCCAAGGATATGAGTATAAAAAAGGAAAGTGTGAACTCATTCAAATCAAATAATTTATCTTTAAATACATACTATAACACCCTCAAATACTTTTGAACACTAGCTTAATGGCCTTTTCATAATGGCTAATCCTAGAAAGTGGCTTCTAGCAACCAATTTTCGCAACATTAACTATAAAAGCCGACTGTATTTTCACCTTTTGTGGGATGAAAAAATGAATATAACTCTAAAATTTGGTGAGCACATGGATATTGATGTCAACATGTTAAAATTTGAGTGTCAACGGACACAGTATGGTTGAGTTTTAGGAAAATTTCATCTACAACGATTTTTCCTTTTGAGGAACAAAATGTATGAATCTAACTATGAAATTTGGTGAGCATGTGGATATTGATGTCATCTACATGTTAAAATTTGAGTGCCAATAGGAATTGTATGGCCAAGTTTTAACAAAATTTTATCTACAACCAATTCGAGTTTTTAAGGTTCATACAAACAAATTTGAAGCCAAATTTTGGTGGACATGTAAGGATATGTACCAACTAATCCAAATCTAAATTTGGTCTTCATTCAACTTCATATGACATTGTTTCATTAAAATATGAAACCAGTTTTTAGACTTGTATGCACAATGTTTTTCTACAAATAGTTTGCATACAATATAAATTTAGATTCATTTTCTCATCAAAACTACAAGAAATTTAAACACATTTATCCATTTACATCTCATAATTACAAACATCACATAATAATGAAATTCATAGCAAAGAAGAGGTACTTATATTTTCCAAAAGTTTTATTCCAAGCAACTTCCTGTGGGTGAACCATTTTCCTCCCAACCATAGGCAAATCCTTTTTGGATGCCACCCCCATGCTGAAATATGACACAACTAGGACGAAAAATATTTGTCAAAGCTCCCATATCACTCCTCCATACCAAAGGCTTCCAAATCCATCCAAGATAACCATTTTTGGGATTCTTTATTCAATCTCTCAACTACACCATCTCTTGGTACTCACTCTACTATCCCATACAATACAAGAAGACACCCCCTTCTCTACTCTTTAATCCCTCAGGAATGATCTTTATCTATGTGCTCTTCAATATGTGTAGTACAAGCCTAAGTCACTATCCATTTACTGGTTTCATTTCTATCTTTGTATAGCTTCTTGCATATTAGTTTTATGGATTATTGGACAGCCCAAGCAACCAATGATTTACAGAGGTTTAGTAAGGTATATATCTACTCATTCTTGCTACCTAATATAATACATTAGTCCTTTCAGGTCTCCATGGATGATATGAGAGTTAGACTGAGTTTTCTTCCTAAAACATCTTCTTTGCTCTTGAAGAACTCCCTTTCTCTCAAGTTTCCCTCTACTGATTCGAATTTTCTTACATGAATGAATGAGGAGAAGGGCTCTCTTTCCACTCATTTCTTGGTTCCATGAATGTAGAAATAGTTGATATTATGGTATCTGTGGGAGGTATCAACCTCCATGTGTAACCTCTTACTAGAATAGAATATTATGGAAGCCATAGAAACCCTAAACAGATGTGTGAGAAATGTTGGACGCTTGGGATGACCCGGGTTCTGATCTCAAAGGTTTCCAACAAAATCCTCAAACTATCGGCCCTCCTGGTAAACCAGAAGGAAACATTGCGCACATAGTGTACATTGAAGTCTCACTTGAGATAGATTATGGGGGACTGCAGGGCTCAGATGTTTGCAGTCAGGAAATGGATTGGGAATGTGATATTTGTCGTTTCCTTATGCATCATATTTGTTAATCATTCATCTAGATCTAGTATTCATTGGCCAAAGAAACTATGTCTGCGTGTTGTCATAATCTAAGTTAAAAATCCATTCTTTAACTTATAAACGACATAAACAATGAAATAACCATTCACACACATTAACACAATAAGGTTACTGTGGTTCACCCCCCCTGGGATACGTCCACAAAGATTTGGCTCTTCTCTTGTATTCACCATTCTTCAAAATCATCATTGCACGCATTACATTCTCCATGATTACAACTAAAACTATGATAAGTTCCATCCATGAGGTGGACAAGACCACACCAGGCTCCACAACATGCGACCTAACCCTAAAAAACTCGCTTATAGCTCATTCATACCAACCTCTAGCTCATTCAGACCAACCCATTATCTCCTTGACCAACCCCTACTAGAACTCCTAGGATTTTATTTATACTACTCTATTGGGTCATAGCCATTACAGTCGTATAAAAAACCATAACCCTAACATGGCTAGATTTGTCTTCATGTGCGCCACATTGTTTTTCCTCGGTCTTCGGCATGTTTCTCTTCTTTCATGCATGTTGGTTTTCCTCCATATCTGGAATGTGCTCCAAAATTGTCTTTTTTCCAAAAAATAGGCCTGTTCCAACAAGCCCTTGATACTGACATGTGGCTTATCTTGAGCCACTCTGGTGGTGTGTGCACCCTACACAACCTTGTCCAAAATGTTGAACTTTCCTGCTAGTTCTTCCCCTTTTGTTTTTGCATGCACAACTTTCTCTGTTAGAGTTTCTACCATCTATGTTGTAATATCTTTGTTCAATGACTTTGTGCTCTTTGTATGATTATGTTCCATCCTTTTCTTTTCTACCTCCAGTTTTGCAATTATTTGCGCTACTTGCTCCTGGAGGGGATCCAATTGGGCCTGCCTTTCCTTGTTATTTGTTTGTGCAGTCTTTAATTACATTTGCAGGTTCTTCATCTCATGCATACCTTTCAACCTTTCGGTGATTCTCATTTCCTTTTGTCAATGATTCAACTCATCCATTGCAACATCAATTTTTTCTTCTTGTTGATCCAATTGTTGGACCTTCCTGTCTTCCTCAAGACTAGTCCATATTTGTGCAGTCCTATAAAAGAGTTATGTGACTTCCTTGGATTCCCTTGCAATATCACTTGTCTATAGTGTTGTCTCTTTTTCTCTCTCGTCTATGACCTCAGGATAGGTTGTCGATGTAAGATTTTCCTTTAGTTCCTTTATCTCTTTAATGTACCCCTCGATTGTTTGTGCAATGATCTGGATCTATTCTTCAATGTTGCTCTTTGCTACCTGTGCGTTGTCCGAAATATTTTTGAAGACTTCCTTCAATTTATTCTCTAAGTTATCTGCACGCTCCTTCTCATCCTCTACCTCCATTTTGACTTTCTCTATTACCAATTGTATCACTTCCTTACCGTCTTTTGTGATTTCCAATTCTGTCGCATTAGCCCTGGCCTGTGACTGTGCCTCCTATGTGACGCTAAATTGCAACCTGTATAGTGCTTTCGTTGGTATTTTTTCTAAAACCAACTCTACTTGTGCCAACTCATTAAGTGGTGTCTACGCCATTTCCTCTTCGAACTGCAGTATATCTATTGTAATGCAGAAACTTGGAATTTTCTGTGCTATGATTTGTATTATTTATTCGTCACCGTGCACAGTTATGTCTTCTTCTTATGTCGCTCGTTGAATTGGTCACTTCTCTTTATCATGTGTTTGTGCTACTTGTAGTCGTTCCAGGACCTGTTTAACCTCCGTTAATTCCTTCATGATTATTTCCCTTTGATTCTCGACCTCCTAATATTCCTCAGTCGCGCAGTCCGGAACTCTCTCTGCCACCAAGTCTACATCATCCTTAGTAATTTTTTATTCTGGGATGTCCTTATGTGCCTTGGATTTCTTACGCGGCCCCCCTATTTGTATGATCAGGATTTTGGGTGGCCCTTCATCTATTGGGATTGTCGTCGTCGAGGTTTTTTTTGACAATGTTTCACCCCCTTCTCGTTCCTCCTATGCATGAAAATTTTCCTTCTTACCTGTCTGCCCATTCTTATTTAGTGCGTTGTCCTTTTTTTCTGTTACGTTGGCTTAGGACCTGGATTCTTCTTCTACGGTGGTTTCTTTGTTGTTTCACTTCCTCTTGTAGATGTCCACGACAGGCTTGCTGCAATTTCCTTACCCTTGGGCATGTCTTTGGTTATAAATGGGATTTTCCAGTCATCCACCCAGTCCTTGATCACCCACTCTACTTCTTTTGCATTCGCGTAGTATCGAAGTTGAAGCCATTCTCTGTATGGATCTTTGCGCACTTTGATCCACATGTTGTGTCTCATGGCCTTTAACTTGGCTATCCCCTAGTACTGCATGACCACCTCCGGACTTATCCTCTAGCTATTGGCTATATTTTCCTTCATGTCATTTAGGTACCTTGAAAAGGTACTAGCATTGTCGCTTCTCCATTTAGGTTCTGAAGTGATCCCTAAGGATGTATACCGCGTTGCGCGGGATTTTCCCACTCTGTCACAAAAGTGAGAATACGTGGGTTCCCTCCATCCTATCAACACTATCAACCATGAGTAGTGGAATTTGGTCACCAAGTCCTGCACATATTTGCAATTGTGTAGGAATAGATTCAACAAATAAGAAGCCAAGCTTAGCATGGTGCCTTTTGTGAACTGTGTTGTTGCTTCTACAACCCCTACGGGGAACTCCTCCTTGCGACATTTCCGAAGGATTTTACATGCCATCAACTTGGTTTCCATCCTGGTGGTTACATCACTGATCCTCTTGATGATTATGCCTCGTGAACCTCTTTCTGTCTTGTAGGTATTTTTCATTTTCTCTGTGAGCGCCTTCTCTTTTGTTTTATATTCCATGTATTGTGATGGATTCTCGCCATTTGATGGAAGTCCTGTGATAAAGGCAATTAAATCCACATCGATGGACACCGACCTATCCATCCACAAAATCCTCCATGGAGAACTGTGAGTAACTTTTTGACGCAGTTGTTGACATCTTTCCCCCTGCTGAAGTTGGGAATATCAAGCAAATTGATTATCCCTGTGTTGAATAGTCATGTTATCCACTGTTTTGGCTGCAACAACGGATCTCCTAGTGGCCATGTGTCGAGGCTTTCCATGTAAACATGTTGTGCGAATTATGGGAATTCGCTCATGTCAAAGACATCACGGTATGCATATCTGAGTTTGTTGACGCATCCCATAAATCCTGGTGTGGCCTGCACCCCCTCTGGAATGCGCGATAAGACAATGGATACCTCGGGTTGCTTGCACGAGGATCTCTGAATAGGTTTTTTCCCTTTCCTCTTTGTTGGCACACTAGATGGCCTAGCTTCTTCTTCCCCTTCCTCCATGCCAAAGTCTGGATATCCTACTATGTCCTCAATTTGTACCTCTTCTTGTTGCGCGGACCCTATCATTGGTTGTGACCCTAGCCTGTCAGATTTTGTTCTTTCAATATCGATGCAATTTTTTTGGTGGGCTACTTTGAGCCTCGATGGTTGTTGCGGGTTTTCTATCACAGACGAGTTTTTTTTCCCCGCACTTCCCTATGGGTCAATGTCCATCCTTATTGTCTTAGGAGATTTTCCATCCTCCTCTACAAGTGTGGCACTCACTGGTTCATCCTATGGTGAAGTAATAGAATCGACATCGACGATTCCTCCAAGTGTGTACGCACATGTTTGTCCCCTGTGGTTTCCTATGACAACCTGGTGTTGCTTCAGTTTTTTCTTTCCACTTTGCTTGGTGCTCCAAGTTTTTGTGGTTCCATCCTGCATAAATCCTCCCACTTATTTTGAAATCTAGTTGCTAAATTCTTCGGAATCCCCTGTTCACTACTTATCTTTGTGCTCCTTAGCTCGGTGTATGTTCAAATTCACAATGAGGGTTGTTTGGACCATTTTCCGATTATGTAAGGGATGTCATAAATGTCGTATATATTCTCGGAGACACTTCCTTTTGTGTCATAAATGTTCTAAAACTTCTTCGACATGCTTCATTAAATTTCATAAGTGCTCGGTCTACGCCTTCTTTTTCCAATGACCAATTTTTTCTTTTCTGGCCGTTGGCTCATTTTCTGGTGTGTTGCAAATTTATGTTTTCATTCTTCCTTGGCGCACTGTGTTTTCTTCCTGTCAGTAATATCCTGTGCACAGTAACTTTACTTATTGTCGCACTGGTTTCATTGTCTGTTGCGCACTACTTTTTCCAGTTTTCTGCCATTCAACCAACTTCCTTCTCTTTTTGTATTCTTCTTGTTTTTCTACTTTTTATGTCTTTTTGTGATTTTTCTTTCCTAACTTATACTATAATACACTATACACATGGCTTCCTTACTATGTTGCAACTACTGAGATTTAGTAGGTCGACTATCCCTATACAGTTTCAATCGACTACCATTCACCAGACCTTGCATTTATTTTCCTATCAATTATTTTGCCTGCATAAATCCTCCATTTGTGACATACTTCACTTCATATGGCCCTAGCCAATGCATTCTGGACTTCCCTAGATGTTTCAAATATTTTTTTTCATAGAGGAGAACTAGATCTCCCTCCTTAAATCTCTTCTTCTTTATGTGTCTTTAATGTCAGGCTTTTTCCCTTGCCTTCTGCACCTCTTGGTGGAATCCTGCCAAAATTATGTCTTCTTTAAGTTCCATAAGTTGACTTAACATTTCTTGTACCATGCCTCTTTTTGTCATATTTTTGATTGTTGCAACGCGTAGACTAGGCACCAAAAATTCTAATGGCACCATTGTTTATTGTCCATACACCAATTTGAATGTTGTTTATCATGTCAACTTATTGCATGTCGTCTTGTATGCCCATAATACTGCTGGTATTTTTAAATCCCAATCATATCTGTTAACATTACAAAAATTTGTAAAGGCATTCTCCAAAATCTTGTTGAAAGATTTTATTGTCCCATTTTCCTGAGGATGATATGGTGTACTCTTCTGGTGATAGACTTCAAATTCCTCATTCATATCTTGGATGGTACTATTAATAAAATTTGTTCCTTGGTCACTCATCAAAATCTTGAGACATCGGAGTCTTGTAATTAACTGCTCAAATAAGAAGTGTGTTGTTGTATCTGCGTTGCAATCATTGACTAGTGTTGTTTTTTTCCATCTGGTTAAATACTTTGTTATAGTAATGATGTATCTTTCTCTTGTCCTTCTTGCAGGTGGATTAATAGGTCCTACAAAATCTATTGCCCACTTTTAAAATACCTGAAGAGTTACTTGGGGTCTTAAGGGCATCTCATCCCTCCTGTTGGGTTTCCCAACTCTTTGACAGACATCACAGTGATGACAATATCCATTTTCATCCTTATGAATTGTTGGCCACCATAAACCTGTGCGCAATACCTTCTAGATGGTACTCTTTCTTGCATAGTGTCCTCCAGATATACCTTCATGAGCTTTTGCTAGAATAATGGGTCGTTCATGCTCCATCACACACCTCAAAATTTTGTCTTCTCATAGCTTGTATAAATGACCTGCAATCAATTGATAGTCTGCAGCTCTAATTACTAGGTTTTTCTTATGTGCGGTACTAAAATCCTTTGGCGCAACTCATGTGCTCAAGAATTCAATGATACCATTGAGGTACTCATTGGCTATTTGTACTAGAAATAATTGCGCACCAGGGAAGTTGTCTTCTAAGTTAGCAGGTTCTTCTCCATTGGTTATCCTTGATAAGTGATCTGGTCCTGCATTCATTTTCCCTGGTTTAACTATTAGTTCAAAATAAAACTCCTGAAATAATAATAGGCATCTACAAATCTTCCCCCTCAAAACTGGCTTGTTGACTAAATATCTAAGGGAAGAGTGACCTGTGAACATTTTAAAGTGCTTGACCAATAAGTAATGTTTTTATTTTTGCAATGCATACACCATGGCTAGACCTTCTCTTTTTGTTGTGTTGTAATTCTGCTCTGATTATGATAACATCCTGCTTGCAAAGGCTATAATATGATCTAAGTCTCCTACTCCCAGCTACACCAAAATTTCTCCAAGTGTTATTGTTGATGCATCTACATGCACATGAAATGTTTTTTCTCAATCTGGAAACACTAAAATAGGTGATGTCACCATCTTCTCTTTCAAAGTATCCAATCTATGTTGAAAATCCTCATTCCATTGAAAATTGGTGTCCTTCTTCAACAATTTTTCCATCGACGTGGTAATTTGTGCATACCCCTTGATAAACTTCCTGTAGTACTCTATATGCCCAAGTGTGGCTCTTAACTGGTGCATTGACTTCCGTGATGGTAAGTTCACAATTACAGCAATCTTGGCAGGGTCAACCAGTAAACCCTGTCTGTATACCACGTGCCCTAATAGTATTCCAAAAGGCACGCTCAAGATACATTTCTTGATGTTCAATGAGATTTGGGATTGCCTACATATGTCCAACATTAGTCTTAATACTTCTACATGATCTTTCAATAGACTAAAAACTGTCCAATCATCCAAATATACTTCTAAGAACTTATGTATGAAATCCTTAAAAGAAGCTATTACCACCCTTGAAAATATAGTTGGTGCATTCTTCAGTCCAAAGGGCATAACTGTATACTGATAGGATCCCCATTCTATATAAAATGTAGTCTTATTCCTATCCTCTAGAGCTATTTTAATCTGATGATAACCTGAGAAACCATCTATGAAGGAATATGCTTCCTGGCCTCCCACATTCTCTAAAACTTCATCTATAAAAGGGGTAGGGAAAGGATAATGTAAATAAGCATCATTCAGTTTCCTTAGATCTACACAAATTATTATTACCCCTTGTTTCTTTTCTTGGACCACCATGGGACTGATCCATTCAGATTCTTCCACTCGCTCTATGTTACCAACTTCTAACATTCTATCAAGTTCTGCTTTCACTTTTTTCTTATAAACTGGATTCATCCTGTCAGGTCTCTATCTGACTGGTCTAGCATTTGGTTTTATGGGTATTTTTATCTCTCCCAATTCACTTTCTGTTTCTTTCATCTCTGTAAAGGTTGTTGGAAACAGGTCATTGTATTCGTGCAATAATTTTGTTATCCTCTCTAGTGATTGATCATCCCAATAGTCTCCAATACTTCCCATTTTAGGGTTTTCTTCTGTCGCAATGTTGACTTTCTTGACCTTAATTGGTGCAGAAAATGCCTCCGATTCCAATCATGGACCTTCCACCTCTCTTTCGCCTTCAATCTATGTTAACTCGATGTTACATGGATCATATTCTTCTGGTGTTTCCTCTGCGAAATGATAACACGAGTGTAAGTCCTTGATTGTCTATATGTTTTGTTGTTGATATTCTGTTATGATTTCTACCTCAGGTTCCTAGAAAAATATCATTCCATGTATCATCTTCAGCACTGAATCAATATTAGGGTTCTCATTCTCAAATGAGAAAGTTACCACAAAATTTTGTTGTAATATTATCCATTATGTAGTTCCTCTGCGCAGTTCATGTTCTATGTACCAGTTCCCTGGTATCCCTTCGAATGGATGAATAAAGTAATGAGGCCATTCTTCTAGTGTTGTCAACGTCCACTGTCTTATGCATTTCTCAATGTGCTTAGGTGGTCTTCCTCGCCCATCATATTTTTGTAATGTATTGTTCCCCTGTTCTGCGCCAAAACTAATGTGTAGTAATTGTTTACATTGATACTAGTCTTGAATCATTTCCTTGTGTGTGCCCCACCATCTTGAAGATGCTTCCTTTAGTGCAATATCCAAGGATAACAACCTCTGAATTTCCAAGATTTCTTCTTCATAGTTTGTCAAAAATTCTTCTAGGTCATTCAAACCATGAAAAGTGGGAGGTTCCCTTACCTCTGTAACGACCCACCTTACTATGCACTCTATTATTGTGAACTTCCTTACGAAGACTTCATGTATCCTTTTCTACCAGTTTCCAAACCTGTCTCTGGGTCAGAGGAACATGATGTAATGATTCTCCAGCTGAGTATCCCATCTGCAGTTGGGTTTACATAATCTTCTTCTCGCGCGGTAGTTATATATAGTTGATTTATTTCTTCCAAGTCCAAACATGTCGCCTCTACAAGCCTTTCTCCTTCTAAGGGGTCCAATGGTGCAATCACTCTGTACTCTCATGACTCAAAGGTAATTTTTTGTGTTTTCATATTGGTCACAACCTGGTTATCAATTTCCTAGTCTGATCCTAGTAATGTTGGGTAAGGTGTTGTGCCATCCACTGTTTCTATAAATTCAAAATCTGCCATAGTACGCACTCCATCCAAGTCTATTGTCACACCTTAAAGTCTTCCAATTGGTAATACTTTATGTTGATTTGTCAATTTCAATTGGACAGATGAATATCCTAATGTGGGTTCCCCCATACATTGCCATGTCTTATTAGGTAAGGCATTCACTTTAGAGCCTAAATCAAGTATGACTTACCCCATATTGAAATCTTCAATGTTGACATTTAACTTGAATTCCCTACTTGTTCTTCTTCTCGTTGGAGATGATTAACTATATTTTGTTCTAACTTCCCTTCTACTTATGAGTTACATCTCTCTAGAAATTTTTGTAAGACCTTAATGGATGATGGATAATTTAATAACTTTACACATGATTGTAGGAAATTCTTTAGGTTACTTACTTCCTCTCAAGGTTGTCCTTTGTTGGTATGATCCATTGAAGGTGGCATATCGTACATTGGTGGATCATGAATTTGTTGTGTGGTTGATGTAGACTCAATTTTCTTCTTTAGAATCTTATGTCTTTCCTCCTTAAACGTCTGTTTTCCTTTTTTCACATAAAAATGATTTTGTGGCTCAGTTTTCTTCTTGACCCACTGGTGTTGAGTTGGATCATATTTTGTTGCATCGGCCCCTGTATTGGCTCCTCCTCAAGTAACTATGTTGATGTGCTTCTCATCATCCCTGTCTTCTGCAGAAATCCATTATATGTTCTTATTGTTCTGGTTCCTTTTTTCCTATATTTTTCCCAATAATGTCGGACATTTTTTTGTCTCGTGATCTATTGCGCGAAAATACATACATGTCACAAGTGGAAGTGGAAATTCTCTTGCATAGTGTCCTGGTTGTTGATAATTATGGCACACTACAAGCCCTTTGCCTCGTCCAAATCCTCCTATGCCTCATCCTCCACCTATGAATCCACCTCTATCTTTGCGCGGTGTTTATAATGGGGTATTTGGTTACACTGCACGTTATTATACTACGGATGTGCATTGTTGTATTGTCGCTGAGCGGGATTGAATCGTGGTTGCACATTATTGAACTGTGGTGCAGCTAGACCGGTCATCATCTTTGCTTTCACTTTGTAGGTGTCTGGAGTTCTCTCTCTCATCAATTCCAACGTTCTACAGTCCTTGTCATCGTGACCCACCAATTTACAAAAGTTGCAGTAAGAACCTTTTGGCATTGTCTTATAATTTTGCATCATTGGACAATGATATGGATCATGTTTATGTGTCTTACAAATTTCACACCACGGTCCTCCTATAGGCAAGGGGTTTAGAACCTGTGCTTCCAAGTACTACACAAAGGTTGGATATTCATTCTTATGGTGTCCTTTTGTCCTGCATAACGTGCACCAGACAACTTCTCTCTTCTCCTTCCCCTTATTCTATTTCAATTGAAATGCCAGGTTATGCAGATCCTCTTTTATCTCTTCTATTGATGGATCTATCTGTTAATACTGATTTTCTTCCAGTTGTAGGGCTGCTTACAGAGCCTCTACCTGAGTTTGAAATTTCTGTCGTCTCAAAGGATACTTAAAGTGTGGTAATAATGAGTTCACAAATAACTGCCTATGTTGCATGTCAGTAATAAAGTACTTCAACTTACCTTTTAGACGTTTAAACCTTTGATCAATATCCCAGGCAGACTCACCTAGTTTCTGCCTGATCTCAACCATTTCGTTCATGTAATGGTCTTGTGAACTTGGCTTCTGAAATTCATTTACTAGCAGTTTTTTCACCTCTGCAATAGTCTTTGGTGGTCTTTGTTTACTGTTTACATCAAGGCTCATGTACCAGTCTAGCACATAGTCTCTGAATGTTATAACCAATTGCATGACTTTTGTATCCTCGTTTGTGACCTTCTTGACCTCCCATATATTTTCATAGATGATTAAATGTTTCTCAGGGTCCTCTAACGCCTCGCCAAGAAACTGTGGTAATCTGATAGTGGGATCTACTCCCGCCATTTTGAAACGTGTTGAACTACTGCCTCTGTGCGGTGTAGATATTTGACTACTACTTTCTGAACTTGTACCCCTGGTTGATTTTACTCTATTGGACCCCTGAACTGTTGCACCTCTTCTATTAAAAATGGGTTGTCTAAAAGCTTGTGTTCCTTCAGGTGTATTAGTCGCACATGGGGTTGTAGGTTCCACATTAACTGTGATCTAGACTAGAGTTTAACCTTATGTTCCTGACCCTCGACTTCTTTTTTTCCTTTCATAGGTTTCACGTAGGATTTATTCAATCTACTCCACAGTCCGGAAATCCTCTACCTCTTCTTCATCGCTCACCAATCCCTCTTTGTCGGCTATGGCCCTCTTTTTGTTATTCATCTTATACCGGTAAGGTATACTGCTCTGCCTCGTTCCAAATTTTTTCATTATCCTCTGTGTTTGGTCATCCTCCATCATGATTGGGTCCATTGCTTCATTTTGCTTCCTCTTATCCAGATCCTTGTCCATATCTCAAACTCCTCTCAGTGCTTCCCCCCTTCCCCTATGCGCGCAAGGAAGTTTAGCTTTCTGATTCCATGGTCATCGCGCCTTTGTCATATAATAAAATATTGATGGAAGTATATAGTGATCTTATGTACCTACCTTTGGGTCCCTTCAGAAAATCGTGTTCTGCAACAGTGTACGACTTCACAATATCAATTGCAAATTCAGTGATAAACCCTGCAATAATATTGTCTAACCAAAAATCTACTGTGCGCATGAATTTATTATTGACTTGTTGCAACGACACGATCTCCACATAATGCCACTCTAGTTGTCTTATCTGATTTGTAGGATGGTTGTCCTTCAACCTCAATAACCACTCCTGTAACAGATGCATAAATTTGCAGAAAAATACTTCATGCAATTCGCTAAACACATATTTGTCAATATATTTGCGCGATGTATATTTAGGCTTTATATTGTCCTTCTACACAAACTCGAGTTCCTTTGTCCTTAACCATATTTCAATATCCACCTTCGTTGAATTTCATGGCCTGTACATTCCCTTCTACTTTTTCATTCTCCATGATGTTCTTCAATAGATCCCTTCCAATCTATCCTTTGTAGTTCCAACCAGCAACAAAACCATTTGTTGGATGCTTGGGCTGACCTAGGTTCTGATCTCAAAGGTTTCCAACAAAACCCTTAAACTATCGGCCCTCCTAGTAAACCAGAAGGAAAAATTGCGAACAGAGTGCACAACGCAGTCTCACCTAAGATAACTTATGGGGGACTACAAGACTCAGATGTCTTCATCCATGGAAGGGATTGAGAATATGATCTTTTCCTTATGCATCATATTTGTCACTCATTCATCTAGATCTAGTATCTATTCGCCAAAGAAACTATGCATGCATGTTGTCATAATCTAAGCTAAACATCCATTCTTTAATTTATAAATAGAATAAACAATAAAATAACCATTCACACACACTAAAACAACAAGGTTACCATGGTTCACCCCCTTGGGGCTACGCCCACAAAGATTTGGCTCTTCTTCTCTTTTATTCATCATTCTTCAAAATCAGTGTTGTGTGCATTACATTCTCCATGATTACAACCAAAACTATGATAAGTTCCATCAGTGAGGTGGACTAGACCATACCAGGATCTACAACCTGCGACCTAACCCTCAAAAACTCGCTTGCTAGCTTATTCAAACCAACCTCTAGTTCATTAAGATCAACCCACTATCTCCTTGACCAACCTCTACTAGACCTCCTAGGCCTTTATTTATACTACTCTATTGGCTCATAGCCATTACATTCATATCAAAAACCCTAACCCTAACATGGATAGGTTTTTCTGCATGTGGTCCATGTTGCTTCCTCAGTCTTTGGCATGCTACTCTTTCTCCATCTTCTGCATGTTGATTTTCCTCCATATCTCGCGTGTGCTCCAAAATTGGCTTTTTCTCCCCAAAATAGGTCTACACCAACAAGTGTCGATGATTGCAGCGTTGTGTGACATTCTCCAAGTCATTCTCCTCTGGACTGAGTTGAGTCGATCTGTGAGAGGGCCCATGTGATGGGTTTGTCTTTCTCCTCTGGACTGAGTTGCGACGATGTGTTCCCATGTGTTGGGTGTGCCCATGTGATAGGTGTGCGTCAGACTCTACACTGAGTTGTTATGACGTGTGGTCTCTTGTCTACTCCTCTAGACTGAGTTGAGATGACTTGAGATGGTATCCTTTCTTGTACTCCTCTAGACTGAGTTGAGTCGGCTTGAGATGGTCTCCTGCCTTGTACTCCTTTGGACTTAGTTGAGTCGGCTTGAGATGGCTCTCCAGATGGTACCCTCGTGGACTCAGTTGAGTGATCTATTGAGAGTGACGTCCATGTAGATGAGCACATGTGGACGTGTCCCTAGTGGTTGAGCACTAGAGGATGTGAGAGATCCCTTGCTATATTGTCAGAGAGTGAGACTTTGGTAAAACCCTAATTTGTGATGTAAAAGGTACAAGTTGGCCCCACCATATGTAAGATAATTAATATTGTGTAATTATTAATTATATTATTAAGTTGTACAGGTCGGCCCTATTGTGCCAATAGACACATAATTTGATGTGATAGGTTTTTTATGAATAAAGAGTGAATCCTCATTGTTGATCACACACACTTGTCATCTCATGATTTCAAAAGTTGTGTCCTGAAATTATGAGGACTACAATTCACACTTCTCTAGGAGTTAGCTTTCTCAGTCATAGCAACACCCTATTGTGTGTTAGGTTTGGTGGTGGAATGGTGGATCTTAAGTATAGCAAAGGATTGTTGGGTTTTTCCCTTGGTTGAGTAGGGTTTTCCCAGGATACTTCTTATGTTCTTCTGCATGGTTATTCTTCTTGTGATCTTGGTTTACTGCAGCTTGTATTGTTGTTGCAAATGGTTATGGTTCAGTTAATGCTAAACAAAAATTTAAATAAACTACATGCATGAGCTAACCATCATAAAACTTAACATGGTATTAGAGCAGTGTATTTGAAGATGACCTTTGCACAGTCATGAAGAAAGGTCATGGGAGATTGAGCTACTAAGAACCCCACCACCAGTGTAAGGGAAGGGTCGAACCCTCTCTCTTAAATTTTTGTGGTGAAATTCAAGGTTGGCCGCAGGTATTTACACCTAGTCGAGCCTTGTTTAAAGTGTTATGGGCAACACAAAAAGGCAACCACCTGCTCTTTGATGGCTCGACCTGCAAGGAGAGAACAACCGCAGCCTAGGAGAGGCTCAACCAGCTAGTTTGAGGAAACCACAGGTCTGTTTTATGGGAGTTCTTGGGGAAGTTGTTGAGGGCTTTCATGACCTCAGACCTAAATCAAATTGCAGACCAAATTTTGAGGGAAATTTGAGGCCAACTATGAGACAGTCTTATGGTGTTTTGAGGGAGACTCTGATGTATCTTGGCGGCAGTTTTTTGTGTGTGTAGATCTAAGGAGAAGGCCAAGTTCCAGGCCTGTGTTGAGTGTTGTTTTAAGGTGAATTTCCGAGGCAACAAATAAGGACATCTGAGGTAGATATATGAAGTTGCAAGGGCGATTTTTCTGAGGCAATTTTCTGGGTTACACTTAATGAGTTTCATTCCTGATCTGAGGCATGTACTGTAGCAGAGATCAAGGTGATTTTTACCAGGGTTGTTTGCTGCAATTGAGGCATGTTCTAGTACTTATCCTAATAAGAATTTTAGAGAACTTCAAGGGGTTCTTTGGACAGTCAGAAGAGGTAGATTTCTAGAAGTAACCTTTTCAAGTTCTAGACCAGGGTTGAGGTCCCTCTTTTGAAGCAAATTTCAGGAAAACATTAAGACAAAATATCTAAACGTTGAAAGACAAATTTTTGAGCTTTCATAAATTCTTGAAGTTTGTTCCAGGCCTATACCGAGGCTTATTCTGAAGCAAACACAAGATCAGATCTAAGGCAACAATGAAGATTTAGTGACAGAAATTGATGGAGATTAAAAATGAATGTGCCATCCACTTATCAAATCATCAAACATGAAGTATTGTCCAAAATGATGAAAGCTTGAAGATAGTTGATGTGAGAGGTATGTTGAAAATTGTATTGATTTCAAAATTGATCCTTGTGGTGACTTTTTGAGTGTGGGATATATTCAATCTCTAGTGAAGAGACTAGACTTGCATCCCTAGTCACTAGGAGACTAGATTTGCAGCTAGTGATGTGAAATGGTTCAAGCCCTTGTCACTATGAGACTAGGATTGTAGCTAGTGATGTGAAAGGGTTCAATCCCTTGTTACTATAAGACTAGGCTTGCATCTAGTGATGTGCAAGGGAAGAAACATTAGCCACCTCAAAAGAAGTCAAGGAATGCAAGCAAGAACAACGAGGAGTTTTTCTCTATCTCATCTTTCTCAGGAGGACCGAAAGAAAGATTGAGCATGATTGCAGGTAAGTCTTGTACTACTTTCCTTAATTGATTTCAGCATTACTCTGCAGTGGTTTTCTTTTGATGATGAAGGGTATCATCCCTGGTGTGGGAGCCCTCATGACTTGGACCATTATCCATGGTGCGGGAGTCCAAATTTTTGTTTTGTTGGTCATTATCCCTTCGGGAGACCATCTTGGTTATTATTCTAGCACAGGAGGCCATTTTGGTTGCTATCCCTTCGGGGGGCCATCTTGGTTATTATCGTAGTACATGAGGCCATGTTTCTTGTTATCCCTATAGGAAGCCAGATTTTGTATTTCATTATTTAAGGGATATTATTCCTGGTACAGAAGCCCATTTGTGTTGGTTGGTTATTATCCTAAGTACAAGAGGCCATTTTGATTGGTATCCCTATGAGAGGTCATCTTGGTTATTATCCTAGTACGAGAGGCCATCATAGTCTTGTAGAGGCAGTAGAGGACTTGAGAAGACATGGAATGTCTCCAGGTTAGCAATACCGGAAAAGGAAGATGTTTATCCTTCAGACTTCAGAGGGAGTCAATTGACTCAGAGGAAGTCAACCTATTTGAGAAGAAGAGACAATACCTTCTCCCCCTTCAGCAGATCAAAGGGAGACAATTGTTGATCCATTTGATCCTGTAGCTCCAATTGATGTTCCCAGAGACATGTAGTGGGTCAGGAAGAGGCCTACATGGGCTCGACAGACTCTGCTAGAGGCAGAGGGACATACATCTCATTGTGATACATTATGAGAGAGAAAGAGACTGCATAGATTTTTGAGCTATGAGCCACATCATTTATACTGAACCTTCTTGTCATGGAGAAGGAGCAGGACAACAGTTTTGGAAAGATTCCATGACAGAAGAGTATCAGTCCATCATGAAGAATGATGTGTGGGATATTGTTCTGAGACCAGAAGGGAAGTTTGTAGTGACTTCAAAGTGGATCTATAAGATCAAACATGAATCTAATGGAAGTGTCAAGAAGTACAAAGTGAGATTTCTGGCTAGAAGATTCTCTCGGGTGGAGGGAATAGATTATGAGGAGACATTTTCTCATGTTTTCCAAATACACTTCATCTGTACGATTATTGATCTTACAACATCCATGAGTTGGAGACTACATCAGATGGATTTAAAGACAACCTTTCTCAATGGTGAGATTAAGGAATAAGTTTACATCGAGCAGCTAGATGAATTCAAAGATGAAGGACTTGGGTATGATGCACTACTTTTTGGGACTAGAGGTATGGCAGAGAATTGATGAGATTTTCCTGAGTCAAGGAAAATATAAATTGGAGATATTCGGGATGATGGACTACAAATCCATGCCTACACCGATGGTGATGAACTTGAAGAAGATGAACAAGGCTTCTTCCAATTCAGGTGAGATTGATCCACATATTTACAAATAGTTGATTGGATCATTGAAGTATCTGGTTAACACTAGACCTGATATATGCTATGCAGTGAATGCACTCAGTCAGTTTATGATTCAGTCGAGATAGACACACTGATAGCAAGGAAGCATGTGTTGATATATCAACGAGGCACGGTTGATTATGGCCTGAGATATTCCTCCGGTGTAGATATGAGATTGCAGGGATATGTCGATGCAAATTGGACAGGGAGCATTGTGGACCAGAAGAGTACATTCGGTTGTTGTTTTGCTTTGGGATCTGCCATGGTTTCCTAGTGAGGTAGGAAACAAACCTCTGTAGCTTTGAGTACCACAGAATAAGAGTACATAGTGTTATGTGTGGCAGTCCGCGAAGCAGTGTGGCTTCGTAAGCTCCTTGCAGACTTACTTGGACATGATATGGATTCCACCGTTATCCATTGCGATAACCAGAGTTGTGTAAAGCTCTCCGAGAATCCTGTGTTTAAACGATAAATTAAAACACATTGAGATATGGTGCAGAGAAAAGCAGTACACGCGCAATACCTTTTTACACACGAGCAGGTTGCAGATGTCTTCACCAAACCGCTTGCGAGGACGAAATTTGAGTACTTTTGTGAGAGACTTGGCCTGGTGGAGAATGCCTCCCTAGCTGAGAGGGAGTGTTGATGATTGTAGCGTCGTGTGACATTCTCCAGGTCATTCTCCTTTGGATTGAGTTGAGTCGATCTGTGAGAGGGCCCATATGATGGATGTATCGTTCTCCTCTGGACTGAGTTGAGACGATGTGTATCCATGTGATGGGTGTGCGTTAGAATATGGACTGAGTTGTTATGACATGTGGTCTCTTTTCTACTCCTCTGGACTGAGTTGAGATGACCTGAGATAGTCTCATGCCTTGTACTCCTCTGCACTGAGTTGAGTCGGCTTGAGATGGTCTCCTGCCTTGTACTCCTATGGACTTAGTTGAGTCAGCCTAAGATGGCTCTCCAGATGGTACTCATGTGGACTTAGTTAAGTGATCTGTTGAGAGTGACGTCCCTATGGATGAGCACAGGTGGGCATGTCCCTAGTGGATGAGCACTAGAGGATGTGAGAGATCCCTTGCTATACTGTCAAAGAGTGAGACTTTGGTAAAACCCTAATTTGTGATGTAAAGTGTACAATTTGTCCCCACCATATGTAAGATAATTAATATTATGTAATTATTAATTATATTATTAAGTTGTACAGGTCAACCCTATTGTGCCAATAGACAGATCATTTGATGTGATAGGTTTTGTATAAATAAAGAGTGAATCCCCATTGTGGATCACACACATTTGTCATCTCATGATTTCAAAAGTTGTAGTCTGAAATTATGAGGACTGCAATTCACACTTCTCTAGGAGTTAACTTTCTCAGTCATAGCAACACCCTATTGTGTGCTAGGTTTGGTGGATCTTCTCTTTGCAATATAGCAAAGGATCGTTGGGTTTTTCCTTTGGTTGAGAAGGGTTTTCCCAAGATACTTCTTGTGTTCTTGTGCATGGTTATTCTTCTTGTGATCTTGGTTTACTGCAGCTTGTATTGTTGTTGCAAATGGTTATGGTTCGGTTAATGCTAAATAGGAATTTAAATAAACCACATGCATGAGCTAATCATCATAAAACTTAACAACAAGAACCCTAGAAGACAAGTCAACTCAATAGAATAAATAATATTAAATTATTACCCTCTAGAAAGAGAATTCGGCCTAGACAGTTGACAAGGAGCACTATAAATAGAGGGCACTTGAGCTCATTTGGAGACACACACACTCTCACTCAAGCCAAGTAGTGTGCAAGTCTAGAAGGAGTGCAACTGCAATGACTGTAGTTGGGAATTGGTTTTGGTGTGTGGTTTGGGACTTTCTGTTTGGTGTGCTATAATTGGAGAAAGGTGCGCTCTCTTTTGGTTATCTATTGGGTCTAGTGTTACTTCCGGAATCATTTTATCTGTCAAAGGTTAAGGTGCTCGGGGGTGGCTGCATGCCTATGGTTGGGTGACAATATTGTAATATTGTCTATGGTGAAACAAGCACATCGAATATTTTAACAGGGTATGGGCCCACACTATCTTTAGAACAGTCTAGCCACTGGAAGATAGAGCGAAAGTTCCTTGGCAAGCTTGTTGTGGCACCAGTTGTAGCTGCAACTAGGGTTTCTGAATTTGCAGTTGTAGCAAACCCTAACCTAACTGTCTGGGCACATCAAGTGAGACGTTTGGCATAACTCTTGGACATTCTAGCGTGCCTTAGCCTAGCGCACCTCTTGGTTGCTTCAGCTAGCAAAAATGTCAAGGTTGAATTTGTGGGTCAAAGTCAAAGTCAAAGGCAATCATGACTTACTCCATGTAGTCAGAGAACAAGCTAGAAGGAGATTTAAACTCCGGATCATGGAAGACAGGGATTGACCTCATCCTTGCCAAGAACAAGGTTCTAGATATCGTGAAGGGTAAGATCGTAGAACCACAGTTTGAAGAAGGAAAAGAAAATGAACCTCAGAATGTTGCAGCAATAGAGAAGTTCAAAGACAATGACATCAATGCTATGAGTATCATTGTGAACTTTGTCAAAGATCACTTGATACCCTACATATCCAATCTTGACTCATCCAAGAAAATGTATGATGTCCTAACTAACATTTTTGCAGTCAGAAATATTGGACAAGTGATGAGTCTGAAGAATGAGCTTTGTGACACAAAAATGACTAAGGATGACAATGTAGCTTCATACTTTGTGAGGATTTCTGAGTTGAGAAATCAACTACAAGCTATTGAAGAAGTTATTCCAGAAAAGGAACTTGTGAATATAACACTTAATGGTCTTTCTAGATCATGGGATGCATTTGTTACAAGCATGAACACAAGGAAGGAGTTTCCTACACTCGAAGAACTTTGGTCCTGTTGCACTCAAGAAGAGACAAGGATCAACTCAAAAGGAAGAAGATGCTCAAGTTTATGCAACAAAATTCAAGAAACGTGGAGGTAAGAAAATATTTGGTTCAAGAAATAAATTCAATCATAAGAAAGATATGTCAAAGGTAAAATGTTTTGGATGCCTTAAATATGGCCACTACAAAAGGGATTGTCCTAAACTAGAAAAGAAGAGAAAGGAAAGACACCATGCATCAGCTACCAATGATGAAGAACATTCAAAGAAAGCCAAACATGAAGAAACATATTTCTTCTACTACTCAACTCTTACAGGATCTTTTGAAGACAATATGTGGTTGATCGATAGTGGAGCTTCAAGACGTATGATAGGTGATCGTGAAAATCTCTCAAGCATGAAAGAAAAGGAAACATCTCATAAAGTGGAACTTGGAGACAATAACTCTTACACAGTCAAGGGAACTGAAAACGCTTCTATCAAAATGGAATCAGGTAACAATGTTCATCTTAATAATGTTTTATATGTTCATGGTTTGAAAAAGAATTTATTATCCATTTTTTACCTGGAAGAAAAAGGAGATAGAATAGCCTTTGTCGATGGAAAAGCTCTTGTATGGTCTAAAGATTCAAAAATAGAAGATGCTAGAGTCACTGGGATTCATGAAGGAAGATTGTATAAACTCCTAGGACATAATGCTCAAGCTCTTGTACATGATGAACTCAATCCTAGTGAGTTATGGCATAGAAGGTATGCTCACCTTCACTATCAAGCATTGTCATCTCTAAAATAGATGGTTGTAGGCATACCAGAACTACAATCAACACACAAAGGTGTTTGTAGAGGATGTGCACTTGGGAAGAATATTAAGAAGTCATTCCCAAGCAGTGAGAATAGATCCAAGGAGATCTTGGATATGATACACTCAGATGTATGTGCTCCTCTGTCAGTGAAGTCTTTAGGGGGCTCTCTTTACTATGTGACGTTCATAGATGACTTCTCAAGAAAGACTTGGATGTACCTGATAAAGACGAAAAATGAAGTATTTGACAAGTTCCAAGAATTCAAAGCTAAAGTGGAGAACTTGACAAATAAGAAGATCAATATGCTAAGATCTAATAATGGAGGAGAATACACCTTCAAGGAGCTTGTTTCCTTTTGTAAAGAAGTCGGGATTAGGAGGGAGCTAATTGTCCCACATAATCCTCAACAATGGTGTGGCAAAAATAAAGAACCATTCAATTGAATAATATGTTAAGACAATTATGAATGACCAGAATCTATCCATGTTTCTAGGAGAAGCAACTATGATAGTCGTATATATTCAAAATAGAAGTCCTCATCGTATATTGAAGAACACGACTCCATAAGAAGCCTTCTCTGGAAAGAAACCAAGTGTGGAACACTTAAGAATCTTTGGTTGTCCTATCTATATCCATGTTCCCAAGGACAAAAGGACGAAGTTGGAACCTTAAGGAAATAAGGGCATATTTGTTGGATATATTGATGCATCAAAAGCTTATAGAATCTATGTCCCAGGTCAACAAAAGATTGAAATCAACAGGGACGTAACTTTTGATGAGAAGATTGCCTTCAAGAAATCTATAGAAGATTCCATGGAATCCAACAATGAAGAAGAACATGAAGATCCCAAGGAAGAAAGTACATGTTCTCTAGAACATCCCAGTGAAGAACCAAACCAACCACTTGAACCTATAGAACCAGTTGGTGTACACAAGAACAGAAAACAACCAACATGGCTCGAATTTACCTTACAGGAAGTAGAAAGGCATAAAGCTCCCAGTGGCACATTCAGGGAAAGTAAGAGGCCCAAAAGATTCTCTAGTTATGTGGCACTCATGACAAATCTTGTCAACGCAGAACCTTCCACCTTTGAAGAAACAGTCAAGAAGAAAGAATGGAAGGAAGCTATGATGGAAGAATATCAATACATCATGAAAAATGATGTATGGGAAATTGTGCCTAGACTTGAAGGAAAGTTTGTAGTCACTTAAAAATGGGTTTACAAGATAAAGCATGCAGTAGATGGGAGTATCGATAAATACAAGGCAAGATTCGTGGCTAGAGGGTTCTCTCAGCAGGAGGGAGAAGACTATGGTGATATGTTTGCTCCAGTTGCCAGATATACCTCTATTAGAGCCATCATATCTCTTGCAACATCTGTGGGTTGGAGTTTGCATAAGATGGATGTAAAGACAACTTTTATCAATGGAGTAATTGAGGAAGAAGTATACATAGAGCAACCTCAAGGTTTTGAGGTACACTCGAAAGAAACTCATGTATGTAGATTAAAGAAGGCCTTGTATGGACTCAAGCAAGCTCCAAGAGCTTGGTATGCACAAATTGATAGTTACTTGATGAGACTTGGATTTTCCAAGAGCCATGTTGATCCAAACCTTTATTACAAGGTCGTGAATGAAGCACCTGTGATCCCACTACTATATGTTGATGATTTGTTTCTGACAAGTGCAAAGCCTCTCATTATTCAGTGTAAGAGGGAGTTAGCCTTTGAATTCGACATGAAGGATCTTGGTCTCATGCATTATTATTTGGGACTAGAAGTATGGTAGAAACATGGTGAAATTTTCCTAGGGCAAGGGAAGTATGTCGTAAATATCCTTCAGAAGTTTGGGATGATAGAT
>JZKD02S1369823.1:164549-200459 GCA_000966675.3 Picea glauca
ATATACATGTGTTTCCATTGAACAACAAGGATCTTACTTGGGACAAACTTCAAAAGAGAAATTTTTAGGGCCCTGGAAGATTCTGCCTCTATAGGCAAGATATTGAAGCTAATCACCACCTTATCCTTTCTTCTAATTTCAATTTAGAAGTCTAGAGAGAGCTTGATCGAATCATGGGACTACCCAATTCTTGGATAAGAAATTCTATATAAGAAGCTCTAAAAATTGGCTCTCCAATCCTTCAACCTACAATTTCAAAGTTATGCCCCTATCAGTAGCTTGGGGGATCTGGATAGCCATGAATCAATCACTCTTTGGAGACAAGGGTCATATCCCTCTTAAATGTGCCCTCAAAAGCATAAAAATCCTTTTATCTTTCCTTCAACTCTCTAAATCATCCCATTTGGTCAGGTCACAAGAAAATTCAATCAAAAGAGACATGATGTGGGATTTCTTTGATGGGGGCTTCTTAGGGAGACCCTCCCCAGGGAGGAGTTGGGGGAATCATTCACTTATCCAGTGATCAGTCCATATCTTTTTTAGCTAGCATTGGAAATGATACCAACAATTATTGTGAGCTCATGGCCCTTAAACTTACTTTGCACCTAGCCCGGGAAAAGAACATCCCTCAATTACACGTCTATGGTGATTCCTTATTAGTGATTCAATGGATAACTGAGGCCTTCATCATATTAGAATTTCACCTTGATTCCTCTATTCTAAGATCTTCAAAATAGTTCCAAAGATTCCTCTTACATATTTTTCAACCATTTCTACATGGATTGGAATCAGGAAGTAGACAAGCTCTCTAAAGTTGGATTGGCACTGGACCTAGGCACACAAAAGATTAGAAAAAAATTCCCGACTCTCTTCTCAAAATATCTTCATGATGCTTTGTTGCAATAATTAAGATATGGCTTTCTGTATGTTACTTTTAGTAGAATATGAATGTAAATGCTAGCCGATTTCAAGTTAATTTTGGCACTCTCCTTATGTATCTTTTTGTTAGTTATGATATTATCAGAGAACCATGGTGATATATTCATAATCATTTGTAGATATTGGTTAGACATTTTTTTCTCTTGGGTAGCTATAATGGACTACCATTTTTGGGGATTTTAGCCAAGAATAATGCCTTTAGCATATACATAAGTAATTTTGTTTTTTCTTAAATAAAATTGCATGATTTTTTCCTTGAAAAAATTGTGTTAGATTTTATGAAATTAAATTGTTTGAGAATTTAGAAATGTCCAAAATTATCAAGTACAAGAAACCCATGCAAAACTTTATTTATGGTTTTCTCTTAAAGCATTAATATCATTATTAATGATTTTGATGAAGTTGATTTTATTTTTGCATTAATAGTATTGTTATATTATAGTATATATCATGACCCCATAGGACGCCTAATCAGATCTTGCGATCGCTCACCTCCTGAGGGTGTGCGACACTACAACAGTTCTTACTTGGTATCTTGGCACACCAAGAATACTTCATCTGGACTATGGCTCTTTACCTAGAGCATACCCATACTCTGTTCTAGGCTATCGACGAGTTAGACTCCTACTCTAGTGCAAATCTTGTATACTTAGACAATTGTTAACACAGTTTAACACTTAGTCTTATATAAGAATACATCCATGAACATGAGAATACAAGAGAAAAACTATGAAACAAATGAAGACAAACACATAAATAGTGAAGGAAGCATAAATTGTGCCTAACAACCGACTAAGTCTTTGTTATTGTGAAACAATTATAATATAAGAACTACTGATTTAGTTTACAACTTCGGCAGAGTCACAGGACTCACCTCACCTCGCCAAGACACTCATGAACAGATCTATCACACCAAGAATGTTCATCACAACCATCTCCTCAACCACCTGCAATGCACCTCATACATTCCCACAACCACAGACCCGGTGTCCCTTCATTATTGCAGGCTTTCACCAAACTAACACAGATTTTGGTTCTACCCCACACATGCCTCCAACAAACCTATGTTTCCAAACTTCCCCAAAACCTCCCAAAGTATCCAACTCTTGGCTACTTGTCTTCCATATTGGCAACCTTTCCTGAGTTCATTGCCTCTTACTTGTTCTCTCCAAATCCTTACCAATATTCTATACCTTCCTTTGGTTGTGCACCCTTTCTCTTATAGGAAATCCAAGGGTCACTTGTGTGAAACATCATGTCTCTTGGGTGTGTCACGTCCCTTCATGAACCCACACTCAAAATACTCGTCTTGGCCCCTTCATGGACTCAATGCACCCATCCAAGCCCGCATGCCCATCAACCATTTGTCTCTTGGACTAGCACACCCCATGGGTGTGCACCTCTTGCCTTGTGTGATCTCTCATGCCAATCATCATGACTCCTTTTGGGTGTGACGATGGGATTTTCCAACCTCTCTAGTTTTCCCATGTTTATGAGGGAAGACATGTCCACTCCTTGGGCATGCTCCCAAGTTTCCTCGCCCTTGCCCAAACACAACCCAAGTCTCCGTCAATAATTCTAAGGCAAGTAAGGTGTGTTCCCCCTTGGTGCTACACATCACCATTGTGTGATCAAGGTGCCCCTACTCACACCAAAATGACTTTGTTTTCCCACCAATAACTTCTTCCTTGTGCTCTTCATTTGTTCTGTCGTCGAATCTACCTAAGTAGTGTGCACACTTGGTGGGTGTTGTGGGAGACCTTACAATATCCATAATTACACAATAAATATTGAGTATGCCAACTAAAGATGGGGAGTCGCATTCCCAAGAATAATAATAAAGATCTATTACACAATGACTCATAAAAAATGAGAAAAAAATCCTAATAACCTTAAATATAACAATATCAAATGATCGCAAATTAGCTTAAATCTATTTTAACCCTAAATCTAGGAAGTGTCAAGTGGGATCAAATTTCTCGAAATGCAAACATTTTTTAGTATGAAAAACTACGAATATTAAACCTTTGGGGATGTGATCCCTCTTTACCATTAATAGATCAAAAGTTAAGATAAAACTAAGCTAACTTATCTTTTTATTTATCATTTTCTCTTTTTTAAAGCAACTTTACTATTTCTATTTAAATTGATGTTTTGTAATTTTTATTCTATGGCACGAGTTACACATCCCACTACATTGTAGAATGTGCTTCTCAACTCGACAATTGTGCTTTTACATGATTTTAATAATCTCACATGCATTGGAATCCTTACTTATTACTTGTATGGGACGAGTTATAAGTTAAACAAGTGCCACTGCAGTGGTGAAGTCCTTGTCGATATGCCCTTTGCATCATGTTGCACGAGGGATGATTTATTGATTTTCTTAAAACTGGACATGAGCGAAGGCTTCTTAGAAAAATTTTCAGCAAACAATCTCTTGTATGAAAGCATTGTTGTTCATTTCATGTATTGTTGCACAGTGTAAATATTTCATGAAATTCAAAATTTCATTGTGTCTTTTGACTTGAGTATGTTGGGATATCAGAATCATGGGCTATGGGTCTCTATGTCTACAAGATTGTGTCCATAAGGCTAGTTACTGGTGGCTCAATAGCCCGGTTGGCTGATATCCGGATTCGTTGGTGGGACAACACCCAAGATATTGATATCGGGGATTGTAAGTGTTTGTGAAAAAGCGAAAACAGGGCCCATGGGCCCGATGACTCAATATCCTGATTAGGAAATGTTCCCGGGTATGGTTCCAATATGTCCTTGTATGATTGGAGTGGCCAAGGATGACACTATACATCCAATACAAATGAATAGGTGTCAGTATGCGATAAGGTCACTTGGTATGCCATGTGTCAGTTTGTGACAATGCCACGTGTTGAGGTGGAAGTCCGGCCACTGGATCAGGTGTTTCTATTCGAAGGTATAAGTAGTCCGATGGTGTGGCTTCATAGGTGGCTCAACCTACAATTAGTGTAATCGACATGTCCTAAACACGTGTTTCATATGACGATAGTTGGCGGAAATTATGAACTATGATGTATTCATAGTTCATTTGAAAAGAGGATAAAGAAAAAACTATTGGTTTATCTAGGGTTTAAAAAGAGTTCAAGCACCTAGTAAGATGTAGCAGCATCATTGCAGACCGATTCCTTTCTGAACCGAGTTCCTCTATGCATAACTCAAACTACATTAGTTGTTTCATTTTTCGTTATTAAAATGGAATTTTCCCAAGACACTAAACCTTAGAAATTTTAAATGTCGAGGAAGGGGATTTAGTCGACAAAGACAAGGATATATTTGATTTGGTCTTGTCTTTTGATCCTTTAGAATTATATCAGGAGTTTATGCAAAATTATAGAGATCTCGTTGACCATTATCATGTGTGGGAATTCAATTTAGCAAAATTTTTGGTTCCCCGTGTCTATGAATTTCCCGAGTTCGTGGTATCGTGTGCCTAAAAGTATATTCCCTCTAAAAGAGATATAATTTGCACAGATGGGTTTGTACTCATTGAACTAATGACCAAATCCATCGTTGAAATGTTAAGGTGGCCATTAGACCTTGAGAGTGAAGTCTTAAATGAGATTGTATTGGCCAAATGTTTCAAAGAATTGAAACTTGATGACACAATGGTTCTATTACAGTCTTATCTGTGCAAGAATATTGATGTTCTTGCATATAATGTTACTCTTGAATCTAGTCTATTTTCTGAAATTTCAAGAAAAAATATATCCATGATCTGTGCAATTTTGGGAAAAGATACAAACCTTGTGGTTGATGAGTTTGTGATAGGGATTATGGCCTCAATTTGTGTATTTGCAGCTAAACCCTTAACCTAGTTCAATTACACCCAAATTCTAGCTGAACAAATACATTATAAGTTGTCAGAATTTGAGTCTCTTAGAAGTTTCAGATACCAATCTTACCTTGTTCATCTATTCTTATTTTTTCAAGACAACCATTTTTCATGCCTTGGATTAAGATTTGAAGATAAGATTGGTAACCCAGTTTCAGTCATTCATTAGACTCCTATGATTAAGAAGAAGCATATGAATATTGGATTCTCATAGTATATTGATTAGTTTATGTCCAAATATTATGAGATCATATATAGTGAAATCCCCACCAGAATTTTCCTTGAATGAAAAAAAATATTACAGCTTAGCCGAGATAAGAGAGTAGGAAACTGGTATATATTTGAGAATTACACTAAAATCAGAGTCTATGGCTGTGAACTTCGACCTTTTCTTTTACCTATTTTCTTGAATCCTAGAATATTTGCAATTGAATACATTATACAAAGATTGAATTAAGATAATGTTCATTTTGTATCAAGAAAATATAAGGCTACTTTAAAATTGAAAAAAGAGGTAGGAACTTATATTTTCAATTCCAAAACAACATTGCAGGTAGCAACAAAGATTCTCTCATATATGGGATTTCAAGAAGGAGAAACATGGATAAATGAACCTCATGCTTTGATTTCATCAAAGAGGATTTCACATGGTCAGACTCCTTATCATCATGATCAAAAGGCGGAGGTGGAGATGTTGGAAAACTAGAATAGCTAGAAAGATGTACACAATATCTTGCAAGTCCATGGTAAAATACCAGTAACTCCAGTCCTAGATACTCCAAAGAAGTTTGAGCAGACATGCAAGAGAAAGAATACAGATTCAAATTCAAAGGATTCATAAATAGATGAAGAGAAGTCAACAAAAAGGTAGAAGACAAAGGCACTTGATGAAGAGGAAGAGCAATAATTACAGGAAGAAGTAGCACCAATGGACAAAGAAACTATTGTAGTTGTGGAAGAGTCATCATCAGAGAAGCCCAAAATTACATAGGTTCAAAATGAAACAGTGTCTTTGACTACAAATCAATCAAAGAAGATTGATTTTGTTAATCAATTTAGAGATATCAAAAAAATGAGTTCAAAGATCAAGAAAAATATTATTCTCAAAATAGTTGATGAAGGAGGATCCTAGACAAAGATACTCTTTGTTATTGATTATGAAAAGGGTAGATTGAGTATAACAATGATGGAGCCAAAACAACAGAAGAAGGTGACCAAGGTGTCTATTGATCTCAATGCAGTGCACCCACTGGATAAAATGGATTAGCATAGACAAATTGGAGAAATGCCAAATAAAGATATGATGATAGTCAATTTGGGAATAAATAAGTTGCATGTTATAAATGAGAAGCTTAGAAACCACCTTAAAAATTAGAAGTTGGCAAATAGAACCAAGAAAATAAGAGTGGAGGAACTACAACAAAGGGTAATGGGCATGGGAGCCAATCTAGAGGATGTGGCACCTGTGCAAGCCCTAGTGAAAACCAAAGAAACAAAGATCCAAGCACTGAAAAGCATGCTTAAAATCCCTGGAATTGAACATGTACAGACTCCAGATTTGTAGGATATCCAAGCAAAAAATGATCAACTCATTAAGAAAATGCTACAAATGGAAGAATATATGGGGTTGCAACAAACATAGATTGAAATTTTAAAGGGAGAATCTTCTTCATCACATGCAATAACATCAACAAATCCAACATATGGATTATCAAAAGCATCGACAAACTTGGATTTGAAGGGAGATGAAATTGAAAAATTTAAGAGAAGAGTTGCAACACAGGGTGAGGAAATAAAGGACAATGATGCAATCATTGCAGAATATGAAAAGATGAAAGCTAAGATACTTACAAACATCGAACAATTGAAGAAAAAATTGTTTGGAAAATATTATCTTGTAGGGACTAGACACATCATCTGGGATGAAATCATAAATGAAGTTCACAAGATATGGGATTATTTCAAGATAATTGATGATGAAATTATATTACCAAATGAAGCAGATGAAGTTATTAAGAAATCATTTCAGGAATTATGAACTCAACCACAGGTTTCTACCCATATTATTAAGTTCCTAAATTCCAATTCAACTAAAGCATTAGTAAGAAAAGGTGTGAAAGACAAAACCACAATGGTTATGGAGGATGAAAATATTTTTACAAAAAGAAATTTATCGCAGATTGTTGAGTACAAATGCATACTGGTGAAGAAAAACATTCACTCTTTCAAAAATAGATTTGAAAACCTAGTCAAGATGGGGCTACCTTCAAATTTGAATGACAAAGGAAGGCTCTTATGAATCGAAAGTTACATAAAGAGTTTGTTCACAGTGAGACAAAATGAGAAAAATTTCCAAGGTATAGATGAGAGTTTAAGAGGGAAAATTATTGTGGATCTGTTGATAGATGATTTCTACCTTCTCTGGGAAATTAAAAATATATTTCCAAATCCTCCTACATATGAGAAATACACTGATCTAGATATTGCATTCAAACAAATGAGGTCATTCCAGTATCCATCAAGAGAAACACAGATATTTCCCATCCAACTATTGACAAAATGACTTGATGTTTTTCAAATACTTGGCTTTCATTTTGTTATAATTACTTCATTCAGATAGGATGTTCATAGGCATATTTATGTGCAAGTTTTATTCAAGAAAATGAGAATTTGTGCTTCATGAAGAAATGAAAAGATATGATGGTAAGGAAGAAAAATTTGAAAGTTGCATTTTGTTATATGTAATCTCCAATTATTAAGTTTCTTTCCAATTCATTGAGTCAACTCCAATTAGTGATAGTTGAACATGTAAATGTGAATGAACCTGCACATATAAGATATAGTTAGCAAATGAGATACACAATTTGCAGAAAAATGAGTGAAGAGAGAAATGAGAGAGTGAGAACAAAGAATTTGCATTAACCAAATGAATGGATGACAATTTACACATGATATGCTCTGTAGAACTCAAATAAAGTGCATTGGAGGAGAACCAATGTTCCATAGTGGTGGTCTAGAGTGATCTGGATACACACTGATAGTTACGGGAGTAAACTACCACCTAGTCTCAGTTAACTAGTCTTTCAATCTTTAGTTAACTAATTGAAACAGAGTAAAGTGAGCATGGATGATTTTAGGGGCTAAATTTCGCTCATGGGCTAATTTTCCATGGTTTTTCCAAAAATGAGATTCGCTATTTTAAAAATGATTCGCCCAAATTCTATAGGATAAAATTATTTTACCTTAAAAATCGCCAAAATTTTATAAAAACTATATAAAATCCTTAGAAATTTGAATATTTTTACAAAAATATTGCCAAACATTTATAGTTGGCATATGAAGGATTAGTGAGATTCGCCAAGGTTTCTAAATTTTAAAATAAATTTCCATCCTTAAAATCATCCCTGAAAGTGAGGAGGAGATTAGGGAATCATGGGTAATGCACTAGTTTGGTGATAATACCAAGGAAAATGCACATTAGTTGGTGATGATCCCAATGTGGCATCTATACTCCACTCAATTGATCAAACTGAAGTGTGAACTGAAGAGAATATTATCCTAGAATGTAGGAAAATGAATGTTCTCCCTAAAATATAGGAGATTAAATAATGACTAATAAATATAGGGAAAACCTTAGGAAAAATAAGTCCTAGGTGTGTGCGAAGTATCTCCAACACCCCCCTTGAACATCACTATGGTGAAAATAAAGGATGGGTCTCAACAACGAGGCCATGTTAGGTATCCAAATACAAAATATACACTGAAATAAATGAGGAAATAGGGAGAACCTCATGGAAACCCCCTCCCCCCTCTCAAAGTACAATGTATGTAAAAATAAGAACTGACAGTTTCTAGGTGACTGTGTCCTTCACTCCAAGATGAATGCGCAAAGGATGGAACTTCTGCTCAGTGAAGGTCTTGGTGAAGATGTCCATAGTTTGTTCTTCTGAAGGATAGAATTGCAGGTTGATGATCCCCTCATGTACTAAATCCTAGATGTAGTGCAAGTGGACCTCGATGTGCTTCATTCGCTGCCTCTGAACTAGATCTCTGTAGAACTTCAGAGTGCTCTGGTTGTCACACCAGATGACGATCGTTCAATGAAACTGAATGCCCAACTCAATGAGAAAAGTTTGTAGCCACATAGGCTGAATGATTATGTTAACTAACCCTATGTACTCTACCTCTACTAAATATAGATCAATGACAAACTGCTTCTTTCTCAACCAACAGATAGGCCCAGAACCAACACTGAGTGAGTAACCAGATGTGGAATTGCGATCAATGTTATCGCCAACCCAGTCAAAATTAGTGAATGCGATGAGGTCCAATGTAGATTTTGTTGCATAGTGAATCCAAAAGGTTATGGTACCCTATACATATCAAATGATACACTTTGCATCCTTCCAATGTAGCTCATGCAACTCTTTCATGAACCTAGATATTGCTCGAACTGCATAGGAGAGGTCTGGACTAGAGTGTGTGAGATACAACAAGATCCCCACTAGCTGTCTATACATTGTATTCACGTCCACCAATGGAGTGTCCCCGCCATCCTCAATTCTGACTTCTAATAGGAAAGGATTCGGGGTAGACTTGCATTCTATCATGTGAAATCTCTCAAGGAGATCTCGTGCATACTTGGCCTGAGATAGTTTGATGCATGATGCATCCTGACTGATCTCGAGTCCAAGGAAGAAATGTAGGAGACCCATGTATGTCATCAAGAACCTGTCATGTTGAATCCTCTTGGCTATAGAAATCGCTGAAGTTGAGCAACTGGTGATCAACAAATCATCAACATACATAACTAGGAGTAGAAGTGAATCAGTCGTCCTGAGCATGTAAACAAAATTTGGGTCTGAATTACAATGTACAAAGTTATGGGACAATAGGTAGGATTCCATCTTGGCATGTCATGCCCTCAGAGCCTACTTGAGGCCATAAAGAGACTTCTTCAGTCGATAGACCAAAGATGAATCCTGCACAAATCCTTGGGGTTGCTCCATATAGATCTCCTCAGAGAGATCATCATGAAGAAATGAATTCTTCACATCCATTTGATGGACTTACCATCCCTTATTTGTTGCAATGGTAAGTGCCAAATTTATGGAATCCATTTTCGCTATTGGAGCGAAGGTCTCATCATAGTCAATGTCGTGCACCTATGGAAAGCCTTTGGAAACTAGCCTAGCTTTGTATCTGCTGACCTGTCCATCTGCTGTGATCTTGGTCCTGTAGACCCATATGTACCTGATAAGTTTTTTTCCTGAAGGAAGGGGAACCAAATCCCAAGTCTGGTTCTCGAGGAGGGAGTTGTAATCCTCCTACATGGTAGATTCCCAAAAGGGATTTCCGACAGCCTTTCCATAGGATTATGGATCTGAAGACTAAACGAATAAAATATTCCTAGGTGGCATTAGTTCAGTGGAAGTGATTGCAAGAAGAGGATCCTCAAAATCAGATCAAGTCGTCCCGGTATCAACTGGATCCACAACAACATCTCATGCATCATGAAGAGTAGTCTTGGCCAACTTAGGTCTCAGCTATGGCTCTACATCTGCATCTATGTGCACTAACTCTGCATCTAACTGTACTACATCGGTATCTGAATCATCTGAATCATAACTCTCATCTAAAGAAGAGTTGACATGTGCATGTTCATCATCTCTGACAAGTGGAAGAGAAAAAGTGTCTGCATGTGGCTGTTGAGTTACACGCAAGATACTTTCCTTGAATTGAACACTATGTTCAATGATGAGTCGGTCCATGAAGGGATCAATGAGTCTATATCCCTTCACATTGTTGGGGTATCCAACAAAAATAGACTATGTACTATGTGGATCAAGTGCCTTCCTCTTCTCAGAGGGAATCCTAGCCCATGCACGAGAACCAAATATACAGAAGTGGGTCACTTCCGGTTTGAGGCCACTCTAAGCCTTGAAGGGGGTATTATCCTTGACAGATCTATGGGGATATTTTTTTTGGATGCAAGTTTCACAATTAAGTGCTTCATCCCATAATCTCTCTGGAAGTGACTTTTAATGTAGCATGCAAGATGCCATCTCTTTCAGAGATCTATTTTTCTGCTCAACAACTCCATTTTGTTGCACAGTATAGGGAACCATGTGTTGCAACTAAATCCAGGCCTCAAGACAAAGATTATGTATCTCATGGTTGACATACTCCCACCCATTATCTGTTCAAAGGGCTTTGATCTTCTTTCCTAACTGTGTTTCAACAAGGGATTTGAAATATTTGCGCTGTTGAAAGACCTCTAATTTTTTCCTAAGAAAGAAATTCCATGTGAAGCATGACGTACCTTGATTTACTGATTGATGGATGTGGAAAAGGTTTCATTAGATCACTATGGATCATATCTAAAGGAAATGAGGCCTTTTGAGTCTTTCCTTTGTCAAATTTCTCTTGAGGGTGTTTTCCAAGAACACATCCCTCACAAATTCCTTTGGATATGTGGATTCCAGGTAGACCATCAACCATTCCCTGCTTTCTAGGCTATTTCATATATCTGAAATTTAAATGCCTGAACCTTTCGTTCCATATCCTACTTCTTTCATCAGCATGGGTAAGCGGTCTGAATATGGTTTAATAAATTCAGAAAATGTATAAAGTCTGGATTGATGATTTACCTCATAGGTAACAACCTTGTAATTGGTTTGTACGTTATAGATATCCATAGCATCAAGTGTGAATAAAACTTTATTTCCGGTGCCATAGATTGTCATCTGATACATGGAGAGAATATTGACAGAAAGTTTGGGAATGTATAGCACATTCTCGAAGCTTCCATTTGTGAGTTCAATTCTTCCTTTGCTAGTGACCTCGACTGGAGAGTTGTCCCCCATTAGAATAGGAGGACCTTTGCATGCATGCAATTAAAATTAGACTTATTTCGTGGCTTCCATGTGGTGTGATGCTCCTAAATATACAATCCAAGCATCGAGAGAGGAGTTGATGGCAATCAAAGCATGGCTAGAATTGCCTTTCTTGGGATTCTGATCTTCTGGCTTCTTCTTCTTGGCACCCTCGAGGATGCGATATCCAAGGTTGTTTTGTTGAAGTATTTGGGCCATTTGATCTATCTATTTCTACATACATGTGAATTATGGATGGAATCCTTTATGGAAGTAAGTGCATTTCTCCCCTTTTATTCCATTTCCACCTTTGGATCCGGAGGAATTGTTGAAGTGTTTTGAGTACCCTTCCTTCTTTTGATTTTCATGTCCCTTCCCTTTGTCTTTGTGTTTAGATTTCTTATTTTGGTGAATTATACCATCTTGCAGAACAAGTGCATGAGCCTTTGAGCCTTTGATTTTTCCCATATTGATGAGCTTGGTCTACTCTTGCGTCGGAGACTCGATAAAGGCCTCAAGAGAGGGCATGGTCAAAATAGCTCTAGAGGTGAGCCCAACTGAATGAAATGTGGATACAAACACTGAGCATTCTAGACCAAGTTTGGAGAGAATGGTAAGAATCATTTGTTTCTCCTCTTTAGATTTATCAACCTCGCAAGCCTTGAGTTGTGACAATAAATCCTTATATTTGGTAAAGAAATATTGGATATTATTGAAGGTTTTTGGATCCAAAGTGAGAAATTCCACCTCGATTATATGTCCCCTCATATCATCTCGTTTGCCAAAAATCCCTTCCATGGTGGTTCATGCTTCATTGGGGGTTTTACAGGAGGATATGTGAAAGAGTAACTCAGGAGAAATGAGACTGCAAATAGCTTGAAACACTTCATCCATTCGATTCAGATACTTGGATTTTTCTATGGGTGATGCAGGTTTGGTCTTTGTGTTCATGGTTAACCTGTATAATCCTATGCTTCGAAGATGTACTATCATATTTTCCTTTCATGCAAATAAACTGTATAGTGTAAGAATGAATTCTTTTGGAAATTCCATTTTTCCTGTTGTCTTCAATCTTCGGTACCTGCAAAAAGAATATGGTGTGTATTTTTCTATCATTCTGTCAACTTTGATACCATGTAAATGTGAATGAACCTACACATATAAGATCTAGCTAGAAGATGACATACACAGTTTGCAGAAAAAATGAGTGAAGAGAGAAAAGAGAGAGTGAGAACAAAGAATGTGCATTAACCAAATGAATGAATGATAATTTACACATGTTATAATTTGTATAACTCAACTAATGCGATTGGAGGAGAACCAATGTGCCATAGTGGTGGTCTAGAGTGATCTGGACACACATATGCAATTATGGGAGTTAATTTCCACCTAGTATTAATTAACCAGTCTCTCAGTCTTCAATTAACTAATTGAAACTAAGTGAAGTGAGGAGGAGGTCATGGAATCATGGGTAATGCGATAGTTTAGTGATAATCCTAAGGACAATGTGTATTAGCTAGTGATGATTGCAATGATGCATGGTGATGTACCCAATGTGGCATCTAGACTCCACTCAACTAATCAAACAAAAGTGTGAACTAAAGAGAATATTCTTCTAGAATGTAGGAAAAATAATATTCTCCCTAAGCTGTAGGAGACTGAATAATGACTAATAAACATAGGGAAAACCTTTGGAAAAATAAATCCTATGTGTGTGTGAAGTATCTCCAACAAAACATCTATTTAGTTATTGTTAGTATTAGTTCGATTGGAGATACATTGGATCCCCATTGTATGGTTGTATCTATTTAATAGTTAGATGGGTATTGAAACACCAATCTGGTGTATTTTTCCTGTGAATCATTTTATGTTCATTGTATCTATTCTACCTCTCTCTCTGAACTTTGACATGTGTACATGCATGGAAAAACACCTGAAAGGAACGTGCATAAATGGTGCAATCAAAGATCCAATTAGGCCTATACTTGTTTGGGATGGCGATCCTTGCGGGTATGTTGGCCCAACTTACATTAAGGAAATTTTCTCCTTGGAAGAAGAGTTCTTGTGAAGCTATTCTAATATATTGTGTAGAAAAATAAAGAAGTAATCTAATAACTACTCTAAAACTACACCGTTCTTACTAGAATCCATAAATAGTTCACAGTATTCTAGTGAGAAGCAAGAATAAATTTGAAGATGTATATGAGATAGAAATGAGTTATCAGGTCACAAAATAGTTCAAACAACTTGAGAACTGCTATCATAGATGTATGTTAGTTTAATTAGAAAATACCGAGCAATAAAAACTAACAATTGACATAGTCATATTGATTAACGCAAATTAAACATGAGACAAAGGTGAATTATCAGATTTCAGGAAAAAGTTCTTATAGAAAAAACACTAGTGTACACTTATGCAAATAAGTAATAAGTAGAGAAAATAGTTACTGAACAAGCATCAATATAGTAACTCGTGTCCAAATCCACATGATCTATGATCAAATTCATTTAAAGAGTGAACACCAAGATTTTCTCAAAATTCTAATAAGAGTGAAGAAACAGAGAACATAAATCTTGTATTCATAAATAAACCTGACAAAAGAGAGTACTGGTTTTAAAAAATGAACATTTTATTGTTTTTGAATAATAGTACTAAAACTAGTAAAACATCATACAATCGTTGCAATTCCAAGTGCTCAAAACTTAAGAGATTAAGGCTTTTACAACACTACACATAATGTTCTCTTCGTAAATTATAATCTTGTTTTTCTGTACAAAATTACAATAAATAGGAGAGAAGATGAAAAATTCTATATTTGCTTCCTTCCTTAGATGGAATCAATATGCCCAGATATTTGAAATTGATTTGATAGATGATACCAAGGAGAGATATTCTGGTGAACTTCAGTAACACCCGTGATGACTTGTTCTGGTTGCATTTGCCCCTGATTTTTCCATAAGGAAACTTTTTCTAACATGGTTGCAATTAACGAAGGATGGGAAATTTCCTTGTTTAATTTACATCGGTGGATCTTCCTAGCAATTTCCTCTCATTTGGTTGAAAAATTGGATAAGAATTTGTCAATTATTTTTGAACATTCTATTGGATGATTAAGAAGTTGTTGGACACTTTCCATCATACAGAAATTCAAACTATTGATATTGTTTGTCCTTGAGTCTATCTACTATTGCACATTTGTAAGACAATTTGATAATGGAACTTATTTTCCAAGAAATTGGACATGAGGAAATTCATATTCTTCAATTATATCCACTGTCGAATCCCATAAGATGATGCAACTTTTTCTTGTTTTGTCAATGAAATTGTGTGAAAACAAACAACTTGCTTCCCAAGAATCAAGTGAAGCTTGTATTTGGATTTTTTCTTCTTTAGACATTTTGATGTATCCTGGTGGAAAACTGGTGCTCCGTGCCTCCCATATTTTGAAATTATAAAAAATAACTTGGAGATCTTTTTTCCTTTTAGATTGTAACTCAAACTCAACAAAAAACTACAGTATTTGTTCATGTTGTTTTTTAATTACACACAATCTTGAATAGAAGAATACCTTTGAAGATGATAATTTAACATTAATCTCTATTTCTTCTTTCCTTAGGATTTCTAAACTCTCATTTCTTATTTTCTCTTATTCTAGTTGAACAGTCAAGGTATCTATCTGCCTCTCATAATCTTTGCTGATTTTTTCTTTTTCTACAAGAAATGTGACTAGCTGTCTGCCATGCTCAATTTTAATTGCATCTATTTTTGTTGTCAACTCTGCAATGAAATTATGAGAAATATTGTTTGCTTCTGTGACAACTTTGACTTCAGATTCATCTTTCTGTGACCAATTGTGTTCTTGTATCCTTTTTTGTTCTAGAATCTCTTTTATTGTAGTCTTATCTTTCTTTTGTTGGTTACTTAATCTTGTCACAGACCATTTATTGGCATTGGCAATGCCCCCAAGGCATCAACAAATTCCTCTACAAATTATTCATCATCCAGATGTGCAACATTCCATAATTGAGTTACTTCTTATGTGTTTTCTTCATGGTGGGTCGTTTTCCTCTTTCTGGACCTTCTCTTTTCTATAATTTTAGTTTTGTCATCAAAGATAAAATCGTCTAAAGACATAATAGTATCTTGTATAGGAGAAATGCTATTAAGATCAAAAGAAGTGGTAAGTAGCCTTCCTGGAATCAAGGTTATGGGAGTAGTATTGATCCAGGTGGATATTGGTGGCCACCCACCTATTCCAAATGGCTCAAAACAGTCTTTTGACAACTTACTATTTTTATCAATTTTTCGGTTCCTAAACTTCCATGACCATTTTGAGGGCCTAAATGAAGTGTTTTTTGAGATCGAGCACCTCAATGATAGCCTAAGGCTCTCATTGATCCCCCAAAATGAATCTCCTCATCAATACATTTCCAACAAGCTATCGTTCACCCCAACATAGATTGTATGCCAAAGTTACGCTCCTAGGAAGTTAATACACCAAACTACCCAAAACGGGGTCCACAAAACTGTTGGCTTTTCATATTCCGGGGTTAGGGTTTTGTATTTTATTTATGTTAAAAAGTCCTTGGAGCCTCATTGTAACAATCATCTTCTTGCAAATGCGAGTAGCCATCACATCTCTTCTCAGAGATAAGTTGCCACCATTCTAGCAGGTCTTTCACTCCATATTTCTATAATTTTGTACAATTCACTCATTAATAGAAACTGTGTATTACTGTACCTCTGTGTTTATGGTTGCATCTATGATATATTTTTGTTATATTATTGGATATCTAAGATATCTCTGTACATTTCTTTATTATATCTCCGCTCTCATTTCATGCCAAAAATAATCTGGATCAAGTATGGATAGGATCAGTAATTTGAACAAGTGTTGTGTGGGAAAAGTCGATGTTTTTGTTGGTCTTCAGCTTCGTGTTTTCCTCAGTCACTTTGGTAGGAGTTTGGGTATTTGTTGTTCTTGAATCTTATTTTCATGTTAAATTTTTTTCTTGTGAATATTTTTCTATTTTTGTTTCTGATGAAGAAGCATTATGACATGGTTCTGCTTCATTTTTATCTTCTTCTTCACTTTCCTCAATTTCTACAATTCCATGTTTTGCATTCTTTTCCTTAAGAAAAAAATTCTTTCTCTTAACTTTCCATTCAATAAAGTTCAAGAAATTAGGACTATTTCCTATGGCATAAAATCTTTGTGATACTTCATGGAATTTCATGCCCCCCTGAAAAGCAAGGTCAAAAGGTCTATATTCATGAATATACGTTTTTCTTTTGACCATAGAACAATGTTTCTTGACAACCTCTGTTAGATCATGTCTCTTAAAATCCCCATGGGCCATCCAGATTCCATCTAGTGAGTAAACCTCTTTATGAGCATGTTTTGGATTTGACAAGGTATAAATACCTAGTGAAATCGAGAAATTATGTCATTTCTTTTTTGAATTTTTAGCCAAAGCAACTGCAATACGTCGACACTAACAATCCAATGTGAAATTTATTTGAATGATAGCTTGTATGGGACATACCTGGGAAAGATATGAGGGGGCCCTTCACATCCAAAGATCCCGATGTATGAAAATTATTCATCTATAAACCAATCACCAATTTATTTTATGGAATTCATAGCCTCTTGATTGAATCTTGGGGCTGGAAGGTTTTTCAAAAGCAGATGTAATGGAAACATGAAAAAATTATAGATATCATAGAAATGATTTTTGCAATTGATTGCCCACATTTTAGAACAATTTAAATGAATTAGTTCCTTAGAGGGAGACCAACTCCAAGCTAAAAGAGGGAAAGGGGTAATTTCATAAATGGAATCTACCAAATAGGCACACATCAAAAACCCTGGACAGTATCCTAGAGGAGTTTCTTGAGACTTTTGCACTTATTTTTTAAGATTGGAAAAAAGTATATGGGCCCAATTGAAAATATTCCTTGCAATAACTTGATGGATGAGAGGGACCCAAACCAAATTGAATTTGCAGGGATTTTTATCACCATATAGACGACACATAATTATGGCAAATAACATAGGGGATTTCTTCATTCTACTGATAGGATACATCTTGTCACCTATGACATTGAAAAAATCACAACCAAACCACCATTCTTTAATGAAGTGAGCCATTTGCATCTCCTCCTTTTCAAAATTTTCCTTTATGAATTCCTTAATGAAATTGTCATCAAGCACGATTGTGGGTCACCTTAACTTATACATATTATTAACATCTTCAAGAATAAAGGAACCAACAACTTAGCATGATGAATTAAAAAAAGTACATACAGAGATATCAATATGCGAGATAATCCATCTTACCATGTCATAATAGGGTACAATTGTTGGCCTGGTGATCCAGATGGATTTCGGTGGCCTCCCACTTATTCCAACTAGTTCATTTTGGCAGTTTTCTTTCCTAGTTTTTGGGTCCCTGGCTTGCAGGGCCGTTTTGAGGCCCTAAACAATGTTTTTAGGCCTCGTCACAATCGAAAATGACAAGATAAAAAAAATTGTGTAGTCCTCAGATAGACCTTTACAACATGCTATTGTGCGTCTAAAACAAAGATCGTATGCAAAAGTTACGACCCTAGGAAGTTGATGTACTAACTTACCCAAATGAGGCCCACATGACTTTTGGCGCTTCATCTCTTAGGGTTAGGTTTTTGGATGTCTAGGGTTTTTGAAATTCTTGTTTATTGTAAAAAGGTCTTAAGATCCTCATTGTAATCATCTTCTGGAGAATGAGCGTAACCGTCACATCTCTTCTCAGAGATAAGCCGCCACCATTCCAACAATCTTGTTTTCCGCTGCATTTTACAGTTTCAACTTATTTCCTTATTGAATAGAAAACTAGTTTTATTGTATCTATGTTATTTTGTGTTAAGCATCTTTTAATAATCTGTATTCATTTCGTTATGCTCATAAAATGTGGATCAATGGTATCAAAGCGGTCTTCTCCTTGTCATATTAATGCATGTCCCCAATGAGGTTAGGGTACAAAGAATTGGATCTCGATCTTGTTTCTCTTGAGGACAAAAGCTCTCACACGCCCAAATGACCTCTCATGGCAGGAGAAAAGAAGGTTGACAGGATAAGAGATCCTTTAAAAATGTTGCTTGAGGAATCCCTTATGAAATAGAGGAACAAGATGATGGATAGTTTCATGTAAATCCTTTGACGACTACCAACAGGTGACACATCTTCCTCGAGCGGAGGCGTCGCCCCTTTGAAGGTACAAATCAACTTTGATATTCCTATATTTGAAGGTTAGATAGATGCAGATGTTGTATACAAGTGGTTGAATCTAATACAAGGGTATTTTTCTATCCATAACTTTTCAAATAGAGAAAAAATTACTTTTGTGCTCGTCAAAGTCATTCCCCATGTCAAAGATTGGTGGGAAAATTTATGTGAGAAAAAGGAAATAGAGTAACCCTCAATTTTTAAAGTTGCGACCACCTGGGAATCCTTCAGGAATGTTATTAAGGAAAAATACTACCCTGTTGAAAGTTATGATGAATTGTATACCAAATGGACCACATTACAGTAAGAAAGCGACCGAGTAGTGCCAAATTTCACAAATATCTTCCATACCCTGCGCACCAAGCTAGGTATCAAAGATTCAGAGTGACATATGGTGCTCAAGTATCGTGGTGCTCTGCATAGATACATCTAGACCGAAATGGAATTTTTGGACATCTCATCCTTGGGCATGGCCTATCAATATGCTATCAAAATTGAGTAGAAGCTCAAGTAAAAGATGCGACAATTCGGGCCTGGGAACCCCTCACTGCAAAAACCAGGAAAGGGTGGCCCCAACCTACAAAACAAAGGATAGAGAAAATATGGATAGTATCAGGACAACTAGTCCAAGCTGCAAGCAAAGAAGGACACCAGAAAGACAAAGAAGGATGCCAGGAAGTGGTGTGACTTCCATAAGAGCCCTTGGCATAACAATGTTGATTGCTTCTCAAAGCAGTCGCTGGTGGCTGAAGTGAAAGCCTCTGAATTAGATGTGGGTTTTGACTCTGAGTCAGAACTAGAAAGGGGAAGAAATATCATTAACGCAAAACCCAGTGCCACCGTTGCTACCACCAAGCTCCAACCTAATGAATCAGATGATCCAGAAGAAGGCGAGTGCCTTTTCCATTCACAAATGTGGGTAAAAGGCACTCCACTGCACTTCATCGTTGATAACAGTAGCCAGAGGAACCTCATCTCAACAGTGGTCATCAAGCAGCTGACCCTGCCAACAACACCACACCCGCAACCCTACACCATTGGATGGCTCTGCCATGGAAGCGATCTCTGCATCAACTAATAGTGTTGATTGCCGTACGACATCAAGCCCTTCAAAGACAAGGTATTGTGTGATGATGCTCCTCTTGAAGTTTGTAATGTTCTTTTGGGATAACCTTATTTATGGAAACATCATGTTGTATATGAGTCTAGGCCTCGTAGTTTTATTATTATTTTGAACAGGAAATTGTATAGGATACCCGAGGTAGTCCCTCCTAGTGCTATTTCCTTGATCTCTGCCAAGAAATGCAGTAAGGTCATGTATTAGAATGGGAAATTTTTCTTATTCGTTATTCACTCTCAGAGTAAGAGAAATATCGCAACCACATCCAGGTCCTTTGTGGTCGATCTCTCCACACAACAGAAGCAAGTGGATAAGGTCATGGAAGAATAATCAAATATCTTCTCCTCTCCTACCAGGGTACCTCTGCACTTCCATGTCAAGCATCCCATCGATCTAACCTTAGGCGCACTGCTACCCAATGGGACGGTCTACCGCCACTCTCTTTTAGAAAATGAGGAGAACAAGAGGTATATCGAAGAAATTCTCTACAAGGGGCACATCCGTCCCAACTCATCACCTTGTGGGAGCCCAATCGTACTGGTGCAGAAGAAAGAAGGGACCTGACGACTCTGCATTGATTACTGGGCCCTGAATAAAATCACAGTTTGAAACCAGTACCCAATTCCCTGAATTGATGACCTCCTTGATCATCTCACAGGGGCCAAATACTTCAGTAAGATTGATATGAAGGCTGGCTACCACCAGGTCCCAATAGAACATACAGATGTATGGAAGACCGCCTTCAAGTCAAAAGAAGGTTTTTTTGAATGGTTGTTCATGCCCTTTGGTTTGACAAATGCTCCAACAACTTTATGAGGATGATGAACGATATCCTACGACCTTTCACCAATAATTTTGTAGTGGTGTATCTGAATGACATCCTCATCTATAACAAGACTTGGGTTGAACACTTGCAGCATATTCAATAGGTTCTGCACACCCTGCGATAGAAAAAACTATATGAAAACTTGGAAAAATGCTCCTTCGGCATGGATAGGGTCCATTAATTAGGCTACATCATTGATCAACATGGTGTGCATGTGGATCCATCCAATATCCAGGTCATCCGTGACTGGCCATCCCCAACCACGCTCACTGAGATTCAGAGCTTCTTGGGCCTCACCAATTTCTATCGTAGGTTGTGTTGGGATTCTCTCATATCGCATGGGCCCTCATCCAAGTAACCAGGGGTGGTGGTAAGGAAAAATTTGTGTGGGGCCTGTCCCAACAACAAGCCTTCGATGAATTGAAGAATCATTTTTTCTCATCCCCAATACTTTCATTACCAGACTTGCAACATCCTTTTGGGATCGAGACAGATACTTCAGACTATGTTTTGGGTGTTGTTCTCACTCAACATGACCACCCCATGGTGTATCATAGTGAGACAATATCAGATGTTGTCTGTAAGTACCCTACTTACGAAAAATAAATGTACTCCATTGTGCAAGCCTATCGCTAGTGGAGACATTACGTTCCAGGGAAGGAGACAATCATCCACACTGATCACAAGCCACTACAGTTCATGCAGACCCAAGGAAAATTGCAGAATGACCGCCATCATAATTCTTCCACACACTTACAATAGTTTCACCTCAACATCAAGTATAAAACAATAAGTACCAACTGAGTTGTTGATTTCCTCAGCCAACCTCTAGTTGCGACACTCACCACGATGCTAGACTCTTATGGCCATGAGACCTCTGGATGGCCCCACCTCTAGGAGACAGACCCTGACTTCTCCACCACCTACCAAATGTTGGGAGAAAACTCAGTGGTCACTCATTTCCATCTTTAGGACAGGATGTTGTGCCATCTAGGCCATTATTTCATTCCATCAAGCAAGCGCGCGAAAATGATTTGGGAAGCTCACTACAGTTAGGTGGCAGGACACTTTGGCATTGAAAATATAGTGGCAGTGTTGCAAAAACATTTATACTAGCCGAAACTTCGACAGGATGTCAACAAGTATATCAGGTCCTGCACCGCCTGCGCTATTTCCAAACCGACCACTAAGAAATAGGGCCTGTACACCCCTCTGCCTACTCCTGAAAAAACATGGGAATCCATCTCAATGGATTACATGTCGGGCCTCTTGACCACCAAGAGGGGCAATGAATGTGTTTTTGTGGTTGTGGATCGCTTTTCCAAGATGACAATTATGGTCGCCTGCAAGAAGAACATCACTACAGATGCCACTGCCAAGATATTCTTTGAATGCATCTAGGTACACTTTGGGATCCCACAAACCATTGTCTCATATCAGGACAGTTGGTTCCTCAACACATTCTTGTTGAGCCTCTGGTCACTGCTGGATACCAAGCTCACCAAATCCACTGCATTCCACCCCCAAACAGATGGCCAAATTGAGGTTGTCAATTGGATGATCATACATATCCTGCGCATGTACAATCCTGAGCACCCCCACACATGGTATGATATTCGTCCCTATTTCTATCATAGCTACAATCAAGCCCGGCATAGCTCAACTAGCCACAACTCCTTTCAGGTGGGGTTCAAAATCCAACCATTGGGCCCCATGGATGTTGTACTACCCCTGGCGAACACCTCGAGAGACTCGTCTTCTGCTCCACCAGAAGCTGACAAAGCCACTCGGTTCATTGAGCGGATCCATAACATCCATCAACAAGTTTAGGATATTTTACAGAAGTCCAATGCCAAGTACAAACAACACCATGATCAACACCGGGTGCCACAGAAGTTTCAGGTGGGAGAAAATTTTTGGTTGCACTTGTAGAAAGAATGCCTTATAGGGCCCCATCGAAAGCTGTGCCCACTCTAGTATAGGCCATACACCATCACCAAGGTTGTGGGTGAAATGATTTTGCGCTCAACATTCCCCCTTTCCTTGGCCTGCACCTAGTCTTCAACGTGGCTCTCCTTCGACCATATTTCCCACCATTATTGGACACCTCAGAGATAGCAGAGAAGTTGACACCAACACAACTCAAACCTGATTGCATGCAACATACATCCAATGATCATATTGTGGACACACAAATCAAGGGCACCCGACAGCAAAAGATCCAACTTTATTGAGTTGTCAAAGCAAGGCAGCTCCTGGACCAAGGCAAGTGGCTCACCCGGGGCCAAATTTTGTAGAAATTTCCTCATCTGATGGGGGAAGTTTTATTGTATCTTTGTGATTCTGTTTTAAGCATCTTTTAATAATATATATTCATTTCATTCTGCTGATAAAATATGGATCACCTGGCAACAATTTTGTGAAGTTCTGATGCTTTAATATCAACCAAATCATCAACATCTGATCCATATTTATCACTGAAATCCCATTGTTGCAAGAATGTGTAAATTTATCTCCACTCCATATTTTTGGTCATGTAGTTATTGAATGTAGTATCAAAGAAAAATGTTGAATTGGGGTTCTTTTTAATGTTGACTTCATTGTCATTTTGTTGTTTCACTTTGCTTTTCCAAGTCATTTTTCTATGTGAATTACTACAAGTAAGTGATAAAGTGTAAGTTGTATTTAAAAGAAAAAAACTAACAACTCTATACAAAAAAAAAAGAAAAAGAAAAAACAATTTCTGATACTAACCAGTTAAAGGAAAGCTCACAAAAAATTGTCTGAATTAAGACTTTTGGATTTAAGCAATCAATATTTCTTAATAGTTTGAAATGTTCCTTGGTGCATTTATGCAAATATTTCATAGGATTAACGCCTTAAATCTTGGTACTAAGTTCTTCATTAATTGTCATTAAATGTTCATAAAGTCATGATAGAGCTGTAATGGAGGACAAGATAGTTATGATTGTCTTAAATTTCAATTATCCAAAGACAGACAATTTACCCATCGAAGTTTCTTTCGAAGTGTGTTAGAAATTTTGTTCGTAGGATCGGTGGATGCTTCAATCCAATCGTTGATCATAGGGTATTATTTTGGAATCAAGAAATATTATTGGCTAGTATGGATACTAAATTTCCAAAGCAGTGGGAGATACCTTCTGGTAATCGATATGAAGTTCTGATAGGTCGATACTTGGGAGCAGGGTTTCGGTTGTCGGTTCTATCCCCTTTCCTTTTATGAACTGATGCTAAATTATTAAATGGGAAGAAATCACCTTTTATCTTTGGATTAGGAGATGGTTGCATCTTCACCGTTAAACCCGATGAGTTGATGTTGAGCATGTCCGGATGGTGGACCCCGCGAGTGTTGGCCAAGCTTCCAACACTCGGTGAATGGTTGGTTCACATGGTGAATGAAAATTGGATCATGTCTTAGGACATGATTTATGACATGTTTCGAGTGGATTTGGGAGTTCTATGCAGAAATCCATAACAAATCGAATCACATGGTGACGCCAGTTGACACTTTCCTTGTCAAGTGTCGTAACACATCATCAACCACATGTTGATACCATAATAGTGTGATCATCATGTGTTTCAAGGTGTCATGCCAGTAATATCCATGTGTCGAATGTGGGTCCAAATCATCCTCAACCGTTAGATATATAAGTAGAGATATATCAATTGTAGACTTGTTGTGATAGGCTCAAGAGGGTGTCTTTCACCTTGAGTATGATGGGATATCAGAATCTCGTGCTATGGGTTTGTATGTGTAAAATATTGTGTTCGCAAGTCTGGTTCCACATGGGTCAATACCTCGGTTGGTTGACAACCCAATTCATTGGTGGGCCAACACCTGGGATATCGGTATCGAGGAGTGTAAGTGTCATCAAAGTGAAAAAACAGGGCCCTGGGGTTGGATGATCAGATACCCTAATTGGGAAAGGTTCCCTAGTATGGTTCCAATATTTCCTTGTACACATGGAGTGCCCAAGGATGATGCCTTCCATCCAATACAAACACATAGGTGTCATCATCTAAATGAAGCAACCATTTGTTCTTTGATGATGTGTATACCTTGTGAGTCCATGTGTAGGGTATGCCACGTGCCATGGTAATTTGTCCCTTCAAGAGGGTGGTCCATGATGTTTATGGGTGAAATGTGCCATCCAATTTGCAAGTGACATTAAGGGAACATGTTATTCCATGTGTTAGGTTGTGACACTGCCACATGTCTAGGTTTTTAGTTGGGCCACCGGGTCGAATGTTGTTTTTGGAAGGTATTAGTAGGTTGGAGGGGTGGTTTCCTAGTAGCCAAATGTCATGCCATGATTAGGCCAGGTTGGAAAAGAGTGTATGAGTATTTGAATTGAGGAATCATGTGCGATGTGATGATGTGGATACCATGTCATTCCATGTGTAGGGTATGCCACATGCCATGGTAATTTGAACCTTCGAGAGGACGGTCCATGATGTTTATGGGTAAAAAATGTCTCCCATCTCGTAGGAAATGATAAGTCCATGTGTTATGTCATGTGGTAGTTTGTGACAGTTCCACATGTCAGGGTGATAGTCGGGCCACCAGATCAAGTGTTGTTGTTCAAAGGTATCAGTAGGTCAACCATGTAGCTTCTCAGTAGCCACCTCTGACACTCTAATTATGCTAGGTTAGAAAAGCATGGTTCCCATGGTGTTGAAATATTAGAATACCCATCAAGTGGAAATATGTCAATATGTGATGGACAACTGACATGCGGTGTGATGATGTGTATAAAATTTCACTCCACCTGCATGGTATTCCACATGTCATGGTTATCTTTCCTTTCAAGGGGGCATTCCATAATGGTTCTGGGTGACAGGTGCCATCGAGTTGGCATGCAATGATAGGGCCATGTGATATGCCATGTGGCACATTTTGATGGTGAAATATGTCTGGGGTGCTAGTGGGGCCACTGGATTGGGTTTTGTTGTTCGAAGGTATAAGTAGAGCAGGGGGCCGATGTTCTGGTAGTGAAGTGTCACGCTGTGGCTAGGCCAAGATGGAAAAGCATGGTCCTTGTGATGTTTACGTTGTTAGGATATTTGTCAGCACTGTAATAATTGTGGGGGGGTCCTGCATGATTAGGTTAACTACAGCCGAAGGAGGCCACACAGATTTGTGACACTTCATCAGGGGCTTAACTCTAGTTGAGTTTCACAACCCTTCCCCCCTCTGTTAAACCTAGATCATGTGGAGGGGGTTGTGATGAGAGGTAGACCATCGATCTGTATCACAACTAACCTCCACCTCTCATCTTCTACCCCAATTTCCCAGCGAAGCTTCTATATTTTTCAAATTGTCTGATACCTCAACTCTGGGGTGCATCATGCCACAAGATGGTTGTCTCACATGGAAAATGTAATCGGCCCACCTGCTAGGATGTGAGATATGACACATGTCGACTATATGTGGGGTTTTTTGCAGAAATCCATAGAAAATTGAATGACATGGTGAGGTTAGCTCGCACTTTCCATGCCACCTATCATAACACATCATCAACCACTTGTTGATACCATAATAGTGTGATCATCATGTTTTGATACATGTCATGCCAATAATATTACATATCAATCCATGTGTAAAATTTTGGTCCAAATGGGTGGGGAGGTATGTGCTTAAAATACTCGATTCTCAACCATTAGATCTACATGCCAAGAGATCTCAGCCGTAAATCTGTTGTGATAGGCTCATGAGGGTGTTTCGTGCCTTGAATATACCAGGATATCAAAATCTTGGGATATGGGGGTCTATATATACAATATTATATTGGGAAGGCTCATTCCCGATGGTCCAGTACCCTAGTTGATCAAAATCCCGATTCATTGGTGGGACAACACCCAAGGTACCGGTATCGGGAAGTGTAAGTGCTCATCAAAGAGAGGAAACAAGGACCAAGGGCTAGATGACTCGATAAGTCAATGGGGAAAGGCTCTCGAGTATGGTTCCACATTTATTTAGTACATTTGGTGATCCAGGTGGATATCGGTGGCCACCCACCTATTATTTTCGACAGTTTTTTGGTTTCCAAACTTCTGGGGCTGTTTGAGGACCTAAACGACGTTTTTTGGGGATTTGGGGCCCAAGTGACTATTGTAGGCACTAACCTGGGCCAGTCGAAAGTCATTCTTCTTGGTTAGACCTTTCCAATGGTGTATCTAGCACCCCAAATAGATATCCTATGAAAAAGTTACGCTCCCAAGAAGTTGACATATCAACTACCCCCATCAGGGCCCGCAAACATTTTGGCTTTTCATCTTCCGGGGTTAGGGTTTTGGATTTTACTTATGTTAAAAAGGCCTTTGGAGCCTCATTGTAAGGATCATATTCTTGTGAATGCGAGTAGCCATCACATCTCTTCTCAAAGATAAGCTACCACCATTTTTTTGAGTCTTTCACTCTGTATTTTTACAGTTCTGTACATTTCACACATTAATATAAATTTTGTATTATATATTTTTGTTACACTGTTGGATATTTCATTCATATCTATACATTTATTTATTATATCTCCGCTCTCATTTCATGCCAAAAATAATCTGGATCAGTGGTATCAGAGGAGGTTGCTCTTAATTGTTTTTCAGTGCATGTCCCCGACGAGGACTGAGTATAACAAGTTGGGTCTCGATATTGTCTCTATTGAGGAAAATTGCTCTCACACGCCCAAGAAACCATCCGTGGTGGAAGAAAATAAAAATGACAGAGCATAAGATTCTATTAATCTGTTGCTTGAGCAAGCTCTCACGCAACAGAGGGACAAAAAGATGGATAATTTTTCCCACATAATTCAACACCTGTCGATAACAATAGGTGCATCTTCATCAAGCGGCCACTTTGGAGGCACCTCTCATTTCAAGTTACAGGTTAATTTTGATATTCCCATATTTGAAGGTCAGATAGATGCATATGCCCTAGACAAATGGTTAAATATACTAGAAGGTTATTTCTTTGTTAAAAAAATTTCTGATAGGGAAAAGATCACCTTCACACTCCTTAAAGATCCCCCCCATTTCAAAAATTGGTGGGAAGCTTACTAGGAGCAAATTTCCACATAGGAGTTCAGAATATATGGGGCCGATCCCACTTGGGATTTTTTTATGGATGTAGTCAAGGAACAATATTACCATTTTGGCAACACACTGCGACAAGAGAGGGGCCAAGCAGTGTTGGAGTTCAACAATACCTTCCATACCTTGCACACCAAGATGGGTATCAAATATTCCGAGTGACATTTGGTTCTGAAATACCATGGGGCTCTACAAAGATACATCCAAACATAAATGGATTTTCTGGATATCTCATCACTGGGTGTTGCTTATCGATATGGTGTTAATATCGAGTAGAAATTTAAGCACAAAAAAATGGGATTTCATGTCTGCAAATCCTCAACATCCAAAGTATGATAAATATAGATCTAACAAGCAACCTTTTGAAAACCAGTCCAAGCCATGGGAAAAGAAGGGTCACAGAAAGATGAAGAAGGACACTGGAAAATGGTGTGATTTCCAAAAATTCCCTTGGCACAACACCGATGAATGTTTCTCAAAACAATCATTGGTGGTCGAGATCAAAGAGAAGGATTCAAAACCTAATTCATAAAATATCGATAGAAGCTAGATCATCGACACAAATCCCATTACTATTGTCATGACCAAAACAATTCAACCAGAAGAAACAATGGATCCCGAAGAGGGGGAGTTCCTTTTTCATTCACAGATGTGGGTGAAGGGGACCCCAATTCATTTTATTGTTGATAGTGGAAGCCAGAAAAATCTCATCTTAGTAGAGGTCCTCAAACAATTGGGATTGTCAACAACACCACACCCGCAACCACACAACATCGAGTGGCTTTGCCAGGGACGAGATCTCTGTGTTAACCAATAATTTCGATTGTCATACGACATCCAGCCCTTCAAGGATGAGGTATTATGTGATGTTTCCCCATTGGATGTCTGTGATGTTCTCTTGGGCTAGCCATATATGTGAAAACACCATGTTGTTTATGAGTCTCGACCCCACAATGTCATTGTTTCTCTGGGGGGTCATCTCTACAAAATATGAGAGGTATTTCCAACTACTGTCCCACCTAAACAATGACGTAAGGTAGTATCTCATACTACAAAATTCATCTTCTTCACAATCTGTTCGAAAGGTGAATAGAAGGACACTGCAACCACTCCTGTCTCGGGCCAAACACCTTCTATCCAACAGAAGCAGGTCGAAAAGATTGCAGCAAAGCGCAAAAATTCCTTCTACACAAAATCATCTCAGGTAGCCTGAATGGTTGAACAGATTCAACCCCTCTAGAAAAAGGTTCATGAAACCCTTCCACAAATCAAGCAATGCGATGTCTCCAACAAGGCAAGCAACTCACCAAGATTCAGATTCAGCAAACGCTTCCCTCTCTCCCCCGGGAACTCAATACAATGGAGACCATTTCTTCCTAAGGAGGGAGGGTTGATCTAGGTGGATATTGGTGGCCACCCACCTATTACACGGGCTCAATTTTTTTTTTTCCATCTTGGGTGTTTTTCGACAGTTTTTTGAGTTCCAAACTTTCGGGGCCGTTTTGAGGCCCTAAATGATGTTTTTTGGGGATTTGGGTCTAAGGTGACTATTGTTGGCACTAACTTGGGCTAGTTGAAAATCGTTCTTCTCGGTTAGACATTTCCAACAGTGTATCGAGCACCCCAAATAGAGATCATATGCAAAAGTTACGCCCCCGGGAAGTTGTCGTATCGACTACCCCCATCAGGGCCCGCAAACCTTTCAGATTTTCATCTTCTGGGGTTAAGGTTTTGGATTTTACTTATGTTAAAAAGGACTTTGGAGCCTCATAGTAATCATCATATTCTTTTGAATGCGAGTATCCATCACATCTCTTCTCAGAGATAAGCTGCCACCATTCTAGAGAGTCTTTCACTTTGTATTTTTACAATTCTATACATTTCACACATTAATTGAAATTTTGTATTGTTGTATCTCTGTTTTAATATCTATGATATATTTCTATTATATTGTTGGATATATGATACATATTTGTACATTTATTTATTATATATGTGCTCTCATTTAATGTCGAAAATAATCCAGATCAGTTGGAGTGGCCAAGGATGACACCATACATCAAATACAAAGGCACATGTGTCGCTATTTGAATGCAGAAATCATCTACAATGTGATGATTTCTATACCATGTCAGTCCATGTGGAGGTTATGTCATATTCCATGGTAATTTTCCCCTTCAATAGGGCGGTCCATGATTTTTATGGGTCAAAAGTAGCATTGAGATGGCAAGAAACGACAAGGTCACACAAGATGCCATGCGTCAGGTTCTGATAGTGCCATGTGTCTCTACTACTAGTGGGGCCACCAGATCTAGTGTTGTTGTTCGAATATATAAGTAGAGCGACAAGGTCATTTCCTGGTACCTAGATGTCATGTCGTGATTAGGTCAGGTTGGAAAAGCGTGTGTGAGTATCTTAATAAAGGATTCATGTGAAGTGTGATGACGTGTACACCATGTCAATCCATGTGCAAGGTATGCCACATGCAATGGTGATTTGGTGCTTCAAGAGGATGGTCCATGACATTTATGGTTGAAAAATATTATCCAGTTAGCAGGGAATGATAACGCCATGTGTTATGCCATGTGGCAGGTTTTGACACCGCCATGTGTCTTGTATGATAGGGGGACCGACAGATCAAGCGTTATTGTTGGAAGGTATAATCAAGCTGACAATGTGTTTTCCCGATAGCCACTTGTCACACTCTGATTATTCCATGGTAGAAAATTGTGGTCTTAGTGGTGTTCACGTCTTAGGGTACCCATGAGGGGAACATATGTCAATATGTGAATGGACAAATCATGTGTGGTGTGAGGACGTGTATACCATGGCAGTGCATGTGGACGATATTCCATGTGTCATGGTTATTTGGTATTTTGAGGGCACGGTCCATGATGATTATGAATGATAAGTGCCATCGAGCTAGCAGGAAATGACAAGCCTATGTGTTATGTCATCTGGTAGGTTTTGATGGTGCCACATGTCTAGATGTTGGCGCAACAACCATATTGGTTTTTGTTGTTCGAAGGTATAAGTAGACTGGAAAGATCATGTCCTAGTAGTGATGCATACCATGGTTATGATAGGTTGGAAAATCATGGTCCCCATTATGTTGACATTGTCATGATACGTATTAGTATTGTAACAATTGTGGGAGGGTTCTGTTTGGTTAGTTTAAATACATGCGGAGGGGTCTACAATTCACCAATTGACACTTCATCATAGGCTTAAATCTAGTTAAGTTTTTCATCCCCTCCCACCTCTGTTAAACCTCGAAAATGTGAAGGGGGCCATGATGAGAGGTACACCTTCGATATAGATCTCCCCTGATCTACATCACCCATATTTTCCCCTGATTTCCTACAAGAGGAGGCATGGCTTTAGCCATAATTCTTAATGCCAAGTGGACCTGCAATTCAGTATGTGAGATTTCGATGGATGTTGGCATGCTAGCAACACATTGCATCGACACGATGATGTGGATGCCAAATGCTAGTAAGATGGAATTTGGAAAATGAAGGCCCTAAAACTTTAAAAGGGCATATCTAATGAAGTCCCTAAAACTTTAAAAGGGCATATATTTCGATCCAGATCTTAGTTTTGAGAAAACTGGTAGTTATTGGAAAGTTGTCGACAAGCAAAAGACGATGGTGAACTTGAAAAAAGATTTATATATCATTTAGAAAACTGAAACTTTTATACCCCGTTCTCTTAGATGGTACTTAGGGGGTTGAGTCTCTTACAATAACTTGGAATAAGATATATTATAGCATAGTAGGAAGTTTGACCGATGTTATGCTGAAAGGATCTCAAATTTCTAAACTAGATTCTCTAGTATTAACCGTACAAGATGATAGATTTAATTTCTCTCAATGATATGATAAAATGTGAGTCCTGTAAATTTACATATAATAATAATAAAAACTCTGTCCAACATATAAAAAGTAAAATCAAATCCAATCATAATTGAAAGCATAAGCTTTGTGTTGTTTGGTTCAAATTCAATTCCAAAAACTGGAAATATGATTGTTTTCGTATAAGAGTTATTTTCAATGATGTTATGCTGAAAGGATCACAAATTTTCCAATTGAATTCTTGAGTCTTAAGCCCAGAGAATGATCATACAAATTTAGATATTTTTATCCTGGATGTTCATAAAATTTGAGTACTGTAAATCTAAATATAATAATAGAAAATATTTCTAACATATAAAAATAACAATTGTAGACAACAATAGTTTAAAGCATAAACTTTGTGTTGTTTGGTTAAAAATAAATTACAATAACTTTGAATATAATGGCTTCTAGTATAACAAACAATTTCAAAAATCAATAATATTGAGGATGTTCTTTTCTTAATGATTGTAATAAAATAGATCTAATCATCAATAATATTCAGGTTATTCCTTTAGTGCATGCATATGACATATGAACTAATAGAATTTAGGTTATGATAAAACTTATTTGTCAATGATGGTTGCCAAGTAATATGACCTTTGAAATTAACATATGTCGCCTTGAATTTGAAATAGATTATATTAAGCTTCTATTCCTTGAGTTTAATAGTCATTGATATGTATAACTTAGTATTCATGTAAGCTTCTTTCAATGCATGAATGTTTCATTTTCTTATGCCCTTAAATTTCCATCATTAGATAGCATAGTTATTGATCAAATTGAACCAGGATTTCTTAGGAGACTTGGCATCCATAGGGTGAAAAGATTCCATATAGCATTCTTACTTCCTTTCATATTGTTATAACCATCCCATTGAAACAAATGTTCATGGGCATATTTCTTTGCAAGTTTTTCTTAGGAAAATGAGAATTTGTCCTTCATGACAGGATGAAAAGATATAAGGTTAAGAAAGAAGAGACTTGGAGATTTAATTTTCTACCAGTTGATTTTTTTTTTTTTTTTTTTTTGTGCTGATTTTTTTTCATATATCGTGTTTGGTTTATATAGCCTAAGTTAGTTTTTCTTGTTTGGTAATTTTTATCAAGAAATTGAACTTGGATATCAATGAATGTATCAACAGTGCTGCATAAATGGGTAATGGTCCAAAAGACAAATCTAAAGAACTGAAAGAAATTTTGGAACAAAGAATTCTTAACAAAGTATTTAATCACATGGGATAAAATAAGATGGTTTAAAATGACGATTAACAATAAAAGAAAAGAATAAAAGTGATGCCAAATGGATTTATCTGTTAGCTGCTTATGTCTATGTTTTTCTGAAGCTTATGCAAGACAACCCTGCTACATGGATGACTATAGTAATGATTAAAGGAAAAATTGAGGATTGTAACATAGGGCTTTACTTTCTTCATGTAGAAAACTATAATATGGATTTGTACTTAGATGAACTGTAATTCATAGAAAGTATTGTACTATTTCATTGTTTGAATACCTTATTTTATATCTTTCTGTGAAATGGGAAAATCTGGTAGAATTATGGTAAAGACCCTGGGTAGTGACTTGTGGGGTAACTTTAGGAAATGATATTATAGGACAAACTCGAGTTTTTTTCTTTCCAGATTTTCATGCAAATATGTAACATTGTGGCATTGATACAAACATGTAGCATTGTTTCTTGTTTCCTGACTTTTGATCAGAACATGTCCAACACCATTTTGTAATAAATACATTGTTCCATTTTACAGTTGAAATAAAATTGAAATACAAGATTCTATTTGGCCATACTTTCAAAAAATAATCAGCAATACGACAAGTCATAAACATGTATATTTGCTAATTGTTCAACATAGTAATTGCAAGATATGCCCAGTCCAAACAAAAATGACTTAGCAACCATAAATGCATTGTTCCAGTTTTGAGTACATGCAAACTTGAAATGCAAGTTTATACATGGGAATATTTTCAAAAAGATATTTAATGACAAGTCTTACACACACAGATTCATTGTCTATTGCACAAAGTAAATGTAATACAGGCTCAATCCAAACCAAAATGACTCAGCAGCATAAACTATTTGAAATAACACTTGTTTTTTTGGAGTTTACAATTGTCGATCAAGTTAATCTGGAAATATGCTATGTTTCCTCTCAATGCATTATAGGACAACCTATAAAGTGAAAATTTATAACCAATTTACAAAAATTTATGAGGCCAAAGATAAGTTAGAACAATCCAACTGAAATTCTTTGATGTACATTTTTTTCTCTTCAACTAACTTGTTTGGTGTAACTATTTTCTGTTGAGATGATATGTAGGACACCATTGTCCTCATTTAATGTAAATTTACCATGTACTTGGAAGTCACGTAGCATATAGTACACAATGCTTGCCTTTTTATGAAGACATGATTCATATGGAAATTGTGTTAGGCCAAGAAACACATCCTGCAATATTGGGGCTCTACTTGTATATTGCACAATGTTGTTGTCTAGTGTTCAGATGATAACATTGAGGAAATGTTTATATTGATAAAGAAATTTCTCATTGCATCTTACACTGTCAATTGTGGCACCATCTATTAATGCATAGGAAAAAGTGGGGGAATTTCACTTAGCACACACAGGTTCAAAGGGAGTCGAGTATGCATTTGTTGCTGCCAATGCACTTTCAACCTATGTACATGACATAGTAGTTAATATAGTCGACAATACAATTTGTATATGTAAATCTAATTTTGTACATGAATTTCATGGATGGAACTATCTATGAATGCTTACAACAGTCCTAGAGAATGTTAGTTTTTCCAGATCCTTTACTATGTTTGTTCTCAAATCTGTTATAAATGTTGTCTGTGTTGCACGAAAGACCTTTTCTTTGACATATTTCTTCTTGGTTATATTTTTGAAAATCATAAGGGGAAATTTCCCTCTTTGCAATTTTTGTTCCATTGAAGAAAATAGGTGTGCATGTGTTGAAAAGTTGAAGCTACAACATACAACACTACAATAGTTATGGAATATGATTGGGGAAATTTTAGGATCTGAAAATAAGATAAAAAAAAGAGAGGATATGGAAGCGATATCATTTCCTTGTCTTCATCCAAGTCACCATCCTTTATAAGGATAATGTATTGCAATCCAACCTTTTTGTAATATATTATGGAAACACCAATGGTTCCAATTGGATACAGGTCTTTATTTTTCTGTAGATTGTCTGATTGTTGTGTTTGGAATGAAATTGTATTCAGTACAACATGATGGTATTGTTTCTACAACAATTGAGTCATGTAGTGAGATAATAAAATAACAATCACCATGTTCATATACAATTTTTGGTAGTATTTTAAAATCTGTAATAGATATTCCATTGCCAGGAAATATTTTTTCCTCATGTTTCTGAACAAGGTGTGTAGGTACAATCAATGTGAATGTCACCAGTCCCTTGTTGTTAGTGATATCAATACATTGTATGTAGTGTGTCCTATTTTCTTTGTCCAAGTAGGTCTTGTATGCATCTATCATGTCTCCAATGAATATCTATCCCATTCACCGACTATTCAAGTCTTCTACCAATACTATACTTGGTGGTGGTGTTATGGGCTTGTTTCCAATGTTTCAACATAATAAGTGACATGAAGGACACTTTCTGTACATTTTTTTCCATGTCTCTAGAATTAGTCTCACAATTTGAATGAATTGCATTGGTCAAAGTTTAATAGGCACACCTCTTAAGCTTTGCATGTTGAGTTATGTTGTCTTCTTTGTTTTTGCATGCCAATATTTCTCGTGAACTTAAAACAATGTCATGATAGAATACTAGCCTATTTACCATGGCATAGGAGAATAAGTAACTGAGAATATATATTTTCTAAATGCAATAGGAACATAATTTATGAATATTTACACATGCGGTTTTGGTTTTTCTGATGTTTGCGACCATTGAGTTCCCACACTTCCTTCACTTGTCCAAAATTTTATTTTCCCAACAAAAA
>JZKD02S1369824.1:0-11483 GCA_000966675.3 Picea glauca
TCAACGGTCCAGATCAGACCTTGATTCAATGGCTACGATTAAATCGTGATTTCGCAATTCTTGTTGCATTGTTTCTTTTCCCTCTTCATGTCACGATTCATGAAACTCTGATATGGAGTTGGATCAATGGTCCAGATCTGATCTTGATTCAATGACTGCGATTAAGTCGCGATTTTGCATATCGTGAAATCAAGATTTCTGTGGATGATATTACTTGACATCTCCAACTCTCGATCCTCGAAACTCCGACATGGACTGGAATCAATAGTCCAGATTCAAACTTAATTTGAGGGCCGAGATTAGATCGCGATTTCAGATATCATGATTTTGAGAGGTTAGGGAACATCGTTTCTTTGACTCTCCAGTCAGTGAACTGACGATCTATCTCCACGTGTCCTGCCTGAAGATGGATGTTCCTCCTTATTTCGGGATTTTGTGAGCCCTCTACTCCTTGCACTTTAAAGATCGTGCAGGTTCTCCTCGATCCAACGGTGGTCGGACCCTGTGCTCGGCTCTAACGCCTGAGATCTATCCTCCATATCTGCACGCTCCTCTTGTCTATGTTGAGATCTGACGATCATCGTTCTGTCGAGAATTTTGGATGGGATCCAACGATCAGAAATACTTCACAAACTTTATGAGACTTCATCATGCCTGATCAACGTTGTGTTGCCTTTGATCATTCGATCTTCCTGGACTTATCTTCTATTTTCCTGTTGATCATCGCTGTTGTACTCAAGCCATCATTACTGCTGTACTTGCCATCAATGACAAGCTTACGCTCACTGTTGTACTCAAGCCATCATTACTGCTGTACTTTCCATCAATGACAAGCTTACGCTACCAGTTAAACATTTTCCAATAGTATTGAGCTTCAACCAAGAGTCGCTAACAATATGTTTGCTCCAAAGGACCTTCCAGTGGAATCACAAAAGACTATTGATCTATGGTTCCAATTTTTTTTTGATATTTTGGATGACGAACAACTCACCAAGAAGTTACAGAACATGCTTAAGGGGACTTTAGATGCTGATGGGAGCCCATAGGAGCCGATTGTTGCTAATATTCCAGAGAGACATACATGTAGAGTACAGAGGAAGAAGTAGAGATCTAGAAGATAATTTTGACTAAATTCCCTCATCAATGACTACGATATTAGAAATGTTATGTTATACTTGGGGTTTGACATCAACATACTACCAAATAAGACTTGGGAAGCCATGGGTAAGCCCAAGCTATTATATTCACCTATTCGGTTGAGGATGGCCAATTAGTACTGTATCTACCTTGTTGGGAGGTTGCAAAATGTTGAAGTGGACTTACCCGACGTTAAAAAAATAGAAAAATATTAGAGAAAACCCTGTGTATGATGGCACTTTAGATTTGGGAAGCTTTCTCATGGACCTGGAAGATAAGGTTTCTCCAGAGCAAAGAATTGTAGTACTTGATATTGTCTTAAAATCATCTCCAGCTAGGTGGTGGGCCACTCATAAAGTACTTTGTCTCCTTGGGACAAATTAAAGCATGCCATTCAATATCATTTTATTCAACCATCATAGTTCACTCAGTCGAATAAGGATTAGAAGCCAAAGAGTTAGACCTCAACTTTGGAGGCATACAATTGGTCCTCTGATCCAAAGGAGCATGTTGTACATTGTATTTAGGTATGGGAAGCTACGAAACTACCTTCTCCATTTTGGGTCATCAGTTTATTCATTCTCTGCGACAAATTCTAAATTCTTGGTATGTGCATGAGGATGCTCGATGAAAAACTGCTTGCTAGGAAGTACTTCAAAATTGTCGAGACTTCTCATTCTCGGGTAAGTTTCCCGAATCACCTTAGCTCTGCAACATATTAAGAAATTGTTGTTTACTGATGAGTTTAAACCTCTACATCCACCCATAGTCTATCTTGAACATGAATACCTACTTCATCATATCATTTATCCATCCCCTGTACAAATTCTCTTGGCTTGTAGTAAAGTTGATAAAGACCCAGGAGATCCCGACGACCTAGAAGAACTCCAACATTTGACATTTAAGGAATCTGAAGGGACTAGGGATGTTAAGGACACTATTTTAGATGGTGTTAGTAGTTCCTATACCAAAACCTTGAATTTGTGGAAAGTAAATATAGGAATTGAGGAGAATCCTAAGATGACATCCATTGGGGACTATTGGGATGAAAAAACCATGACAGAGATACAAGATTTGTTGCGAGAGTATAAAGATCTATTCCCTACAAAATTTTCAGAGTTAAAAGAAATTAAAGGATATTTAGGGGAGATGAGGATCAAGCTAAATACCAACTCAAAATTGATCAAACACAGGGCATATCAATTGAATCCTATAGTTAAAGAGAAAGTGAAAAAGGAAATTGATAGAATACTAGTAGCTGGGCTTACTTTTTTGGTGGATGAAGGTGAGTGGATCATTCCTATTGTCATACAAAGCAAGAAGGGTACGGATGATATCAGAGTATGTGTGGATTACATGAATTTAAACTCAGCTTGCGTATATGACCCTTTTCCTACTCCATTTAGTGATGAAGTCTTGGATCAAGTAGTAAGGAACACAACTTATTCTTTTACAGATGGGTTTTCTGGGTATGACCAGGTTAGAATTGCTGAAGAAGACAAGCAAAATACTACCTTCACTACCGAGTGGGGATCATTTTCCTATAATGTTATGCCTTTTGGGCTCAATAATTCCCCAAAGGTGTTCTCTCAGATAGTGATTGCAGTATTTCACGACTTCATTCAAAAGTTTCTCAAGGTATACTTGGATGATTGGACTATGTACAACTTACTACAGGAGTACATCGATCTATTACGACTGATGTTGGATCACTGCAAACAACTACAAATTTCTCTTAATCTAAAAAGTGTATTTTTTGTGTAGCATTTGGGAATATTTTCAGACATATAGTTTGTAGGGAAGGAGTGCTAGTAGATCCTACGAAAGTTGCAGTCTCAATATGCCTCCCCCTACCACTGTCAAATAACTGCAAACTACCTTGGGCCATATTGGATACTATCACAATTTTATTAGGAGTTATGCAAGTATTAAAACATGTTTGGAACAACTACTAAAGAAGTCCAAATGGTTTCTTTAGACTCAAGACTATAATAAATCGTTTGACGTACTAAAAGAGAAGCTGAGTACTGCACCTATTTTAACTTATCCTAACTGACAAATTGAATTTCATGTTAACATTGATGCCTCTACGATCACATTAGGTGTTATTCTGGAACAATCATGGGAAGGAAATCTAGATCATCTTGTCTACTTTGCTAATAGAAATCTTTCCTAGGATGAGCGCAACTACACTACAACTGAAAGGGATGGTTTGACAATAGTTTATGCTTTACAAAAGTTTAGACATTATTTGTTAGGAGGTCATTTTAATTTTTTTACTAATCACTCTACTTTGAAGTATCTGGTTAATAAACTTGTGTTAGAGGGTAGAATTTGCAGATGGTTTTTGTTGTTTCAGGAGTTTTATTTTGAGTTCATTGTCAAGCCTGGCAAATTAAATGTGGGGCCAAATCATTTTCCTAGACTAGAGTCAGGAGAGAGTGGTGGAGTTGTAGATTATCAGCTCCCAGATGCATATATTTTCCACATTAAGGCTATTCCTGATTACCTGTTGGACATTGCATTATTTCTAACTACTGGTACTATACCGAAGGGATATTCCACAACTTAGAAGAGGAACCTAGTAGTTCGTGGGTCAAACTATCAACTAATTGCTGGTCAACTGTACAAATTAGGATTGGATAACATCTTGAGACACTATGTAATCAATCATGAAAGACTTGATATTTTATGGGAACCTCATAGTGGAACTGTGAGAGGACATGTCTGGGGAAAGGCAACTTCCTAAAAGATATTAAAAGTAGGAATATGGTGGCCTACAATGTTTAAAGATTCCAAGGACTATGATTAGGCCTACGATGTTTTCTAGCAATTTGGTAAGTCATCTCGTCGTGATGAGTTACCTTTACACCTTATCCGAGCACTACAAGCCATTGAAAAATGGGTTGTTGATTTAATCAGGTTCGGTAAATCCCCCATACAAAGAACTCCAAGGAAAGATAAATAATTACCATAACCGATTACTTGACCCAATGGGCCGAAGGAGAAGTTGTTTGGGATTTCTTTATAGATACAAAAACATGGTTTATTTTTGAGAATATAATTATCAGGTTTGGCTATCCTCAGAGCTTGACCAATGATCAAGGATCCCACTTTATCAGTGAGACTATGGCGACCCTCATAAGAGAGTTTCCAATTCAACATAATAAGAGCAGTCCATACCATCCCTAAGATAATGGGATAGTAGAAGCATTCAACAAGATCTTGGATCTGGGTTTGACTAAATTCTGTTGCGAAAATTAAGATGACTGGGATGAGAGAGTTCTAGTTGTGTTATGGGATTACAAGACTATGACAAGGTGATTAAATAGGTATACCTCATTTCAGTTGGTATATGGATGATACGAGGTAGTCCCAGCTGATTTTATAACTACGAGTCAATTCATTGCGCAAGCTACTAAGATGACAGATGATGACTCCATCACAACATGGGTTGAGGAGATAATAAACTTGAAGAAGCTATATTCTTAGTGTATTTTCATCATACAGTAGAACAAGGCCGAAAAAAAGCTTGGCATGGCAGGCATATCAAAACTAAGTCATTCATGTAAGGTGACTAAGTCCTATTATACGATAGTAAGTATCATAAACATCCCAGAAAGCTATAAATGCAATGTCTTGGTCCCTTCATAGTTGTGGAAATTAAGGAATCATGAGCTATTAGACTCATGCAACTAGATGGTATTCTTCGTCTTGGCAAGGTGAATGGTGCACACCTGAATCCCTACATTCCTTCTCGGTAAGTGCAATTGTGCAACTCTCCTATACACGAGAGTGCATACAATAGGTAGGACAGTTTGTTAGTTGTTGTCTTTCGGTTCCATCAATAAATCAATGACGTATCCAACTGTCACTTACCATAAAGTCTAGCTGTTATTGTTAAGTTGTCTAGCCCAGATATCACCTTTGTGGTTGGGGAGGTCTAGATCAAATCCTTGCATATTTAGTCACTTTTGCATTCTAATTTTTTTTCATGTCATTGTCCCTCTGTTTGTTAAATGCCATTGGTACTTTTATTCATTGTCCTGTCGATTGCTTGTTCGAGTCATTTAAGTCCCAACAATTATCATTATTTTCCCGGTTAACCACTTGTGGGATCATTAAATATTCTAGGTGATCTGTCTTATCACACTCTGCTCGGTAATCTTTCTCATCACTACCCAAATTATCTCATATATTTTTCCACTGTTAGAAAAACAAGATTGCAGAGTAATAAAATAAAAAAAAAATGCGAAAAATAAAACAAAGAAGATACACAATACAATAGAGACATAGATATACGTGGTTCACCCAATGTGGGCTACGTCCACCAGAGAAATTTCTAGGTCGTTCCTTCTTATTATCCATCAAAATGAAGGGATATAACCTACAACACACTCGCTGTCACTTCCTCTTCTTTCTCTCACAATATCCTCTCTCAGAATACAATATTCATGATAATACACAGTCACAATACAATTCCCTCATAAAATAGGGTTTCCTTCTAGGGAAAACAAACCCTAAAATAACTTCTACTACCATATCTGCGAACTTATAATGAACGGTCTAGATTGACTATGAAATTACAATATTTTACAAGGAAAATGTTCCCAAATTTTCTCTTTGGGGGTGCTACCCCCGAATTCCCCACCATGGGGGGGCTACAAAAGATGTCGTCGCCCCCCCTGGAAAAATTTGTGGGGGGGAAATCCCCCCACACCCCCCCTTTAGGGAAAGGGGTCCAAGCACGACTGAAACAAACCTCTGAATTAGGAAGATAATCAAGATCCACAACCAACATCCTCATATGATCATCTTGGCTGACGTATTTCCGCCGTGATGTATCTCTTATTGGTTCATAATGTTGTTACCCCCCCGACATTACATATAAAACTTCCCTTGCTCGATTGCTCACCGATATTATGCTATAATTGTGTCTTGTGTATATTAAGTCCTGGAGTCCCCTGACCAATATGTGAGCACTCACCTTTGTCAACCAGTGCTATTTGTTTACTAACACTGATCTCCTAAGATGGTTTGAAATAATGGTCAGAGAGCCCTTCCCAAAAATTCTATTTTGGAGGAATTTATTGATCTACACATTACAGTTCAGGGTGATATCCAAGGCAAAGTAGAACATGCTTGACTGATTGACATTGATTTTACCGATGATTCCTTGTTTCCACAAATGGATATTCTAGCCTTTATGTATTGTGTAACATTGTCAGATGGAAAGTTTCAATGGAAGTGGAAACTAGAGTACACACCGTTGTAAGATTCTACCTTGATGAATATTCATGACCTACCTGAATGTGGCACCACAGGTGAAGCTAAACAGTGCGCAAAATTCCTCATCATCCGCGTGCACAACAACACCTTATGGTTAGACCAGGCCCATCCAATCCATGTCAAGGACCTTCATAAGCTTATTGGTTTGTCCATGGAAGGTCAATATGTCACATACGACTTCCAAGGCTTTGGGAAGCATGACCGAAAAAAGGGTGAACTTAGCTTGTATGATAAATATGACACCAAAAGTGGATATTGAGGAGCACATATTTCCCCGATCAATGATGAACATGTCTGCATGTCTTGTTATATGATTTTTAGAAAAGTAATGAAAAATTACACAAAATGCCAGTGTACACTTGATGCAATCGAAGTAGTAGAGTTCACCAAGAATGGTGCACTAATGAATTGATGCAAACACTTGCTTATAGAACCATTGCAAACTTGCGCGAATGTGCATGAAAATACTGGGTACTTCATTTATGGATACTTATTGGTAGCATTGGATATGTGGAAGTGGAAACCACCAAAGGGTTGTAGCATCTCCCATTCTACAGAAGGATGGATCACTAAATTTTTTGACCCATGGAATATTCGCATGACTAGCAACAACTCAACAACTCACACCACAACCTTTCTGCAGTGGAATAATAAACTCATTGTCGTGACACAAAGGCCATGAATCCAACATGCGTTGTTAAATAGACACACTGATAACATTTGGTTCGTGATGAGTTGTGACCATACTTTCGTGAGACCTCTCGCAGTTGGTATGACACTCTTCGATATGACCCCTATGCAATTTTATCTCTATGAGGTTGTGTTCGAAAAGGATTTCATCACATGGTTGGGCATCATTGTGGAAAATAAGCGGTCGGGTACCTCTTACACGATGCCTTCCATGGCACAAAGGTCTGCTCCTATGCAGCCACCTAATACAAGTACTAGATCAGAAAAGCGAGACATGACACCTTCCATCTTAGAGGAAGGGGGAGATGAGGGTGAATAGGAAGTGCTACCTGGAAGGACTCTACGGATTCCATTTTCTTCAATTACAGATGACGCTACCATTTCAGGCAAAAAATTCTGTGAAGTCTTGTTTACTGAAGAAGTAGTGTATTGGCTGTCCATCCAAGTCTGTGGCCGACCCCACCATAATTGACACTATGCCTCTGTCATCTATTCCACCCCCCACCCACACCATTCCAACCCCATCTCACTCTACTACCCCAATTCCATCCAAAATCCAAGTTATACACATAATTGATGACCCCCCAAATCTGTTGAAATATACCCCCATCACGTAAGAAGTCACCACTCGACAACCTAGTGTGTCTGCTGATGCCCCACTCACTACTCCATCATCCCCTGCCCAAACAAAACTTAATAATGTGGGGACTAAAACTTATGACCCCTTTTCCACTACAATAGGAAGCACAAGCCCTAAGTTGCCCAATTTTCTATAAATATCGCTAGTCCAGGTTCCACTTAACGATACCCAATTTGACATGGTCTTTTCATAGTCTACTCACCCCTCTTCTACAACTGCTGGCCCCAATATCCCCTTACTGTCCATTTCTCCATAGGTTCCATAGGTCCAAGTCCCCTTTGATGCACAATTGAAAACTTCCTTCAAATCACTGCTATAGACAGGGCTAGGGATACAATTTTCGATGGATCAGGATCCTCCACTGAACCAGCTGGATACCCAAGATGACATGCACTATGTGCACAACACAAGTTTGGTTAAGGATAAAATTGCACCTATGTTACATGATCCACAATAGTGCTGAGATATACCAACTTCCACAAAGCCTCAAAGATTTCTCCCCTAGTCCAGATGGCACTGCCACTTCTATATTTTTAGAATAGTTTATAGGAAGTGGTTAACCGCTTGCCTCCAGGTTTCCTTTGGACCCATCTTTTACCAGTGGGGATCTTTCCACTTGGGCCACCCCACAGATTGTCTAGCTCATACGAGCCTCAACTGACAAACTACAATATGAGATCACTATAGTTGAGAAGGCTAATGATGAGCTCACACAATAGGCACAAAAAATGTGCAAGAATGTCACTGAAGCCTTGTCAGTTGCGAAATATGAGAATGTCTTGCATGTGCAGGATGAATCCTTAGTTGCGGCCTTCTCAAACAAACTTGTCCAAGTTTGGCCTACTTTTAGATAGTTGGCGCCTGATTTTCCTGAAGATATCACTCTAGTTGCACCTCCACAATGAGTTGAGCTCATTTCTAGTGCATGGTCCCAAATGGATGCCAAGACTGATACCTACAACAAGAGTTAGCTACAATAAAATTAAAATAAAAGGAGTAGGCTAAAGCAATGATGCAGTGGATTACTTAGGCAGTTGTGGAAGGAAATAGTGTCATATCCTCACTTCATGCTTGGGTTGAGGAATGTTGTTGGCTCTTCAATATGGTCACAGACTAGGTTGGCTTACTAGATTAACATAGTAATCTCGTTGAAGAGTTGCGCACTAGGCTTAACATAATGCATGCAGAATCCGAAACCATTATTGATCCTGTTGAGCAGGCAGATAATTTTACCGAAATATAGGCTGAGGATGAAAGGTTGGATGCCATGGATGAAGCTAATAGAGCCACGAAGCTAGAGCTTCACAAATTTAGGCCTACAGTGCAAGATGAATACATTTATATGCAATAGCTTCACTATATTGCTGACACAAAGTGGAATACTTTGTTGGCTACAAATCCAAAGGCACCATATGTTACTGCCACTCAAGAATTGGTTGCGAGAGCCTCAATTTTGGTGAGGAAATGGCAGAACTGGGTTGATCATTATGACCAGTTTCGCGTGCAGGATCTCACCAGTGTACCTGAGTTGGGCCCTCCATTTTCAAAAGTTCAGGGGAATGATCCAGTAGGTTAACTTGGGATGAGTCAAAGATTGTGGTCGGAGCCTGTTGGGCCCTCCATGTTTGAAGAGAACCTAATTTTTTGCAAAGTTCAAAGTTTTATGGGAAAGTGCAAGAGCATAGAGAAATAATAGAAGTAGTGTGAAGTAGCTATGTCAAGAAAAAAGCTATCTACAAGCACATTAGTGGTGAAAATATATCATATACAAGCTAGATGAGTAAGCAGAAAGAGCCAGAACCTTCGAGCACATGCAAAGAGAAAGTGGGAAAGTAGCAAAAGCAGAATCAAGAAAGGATAACAACGGAATCAAGAAGAAGCCATGAAAACCATACAAATTGGGAACTATGTAATGGGAAAGGGTTGGCTATCGTCATATTATTCTGTAGAGTTGGTTGGCCATTTTCATTATTGTGTTCATTGTTAGTATTCTGGTTAATGTGGATTTCATTAATTTTGTCATGGGTTGTATCGATGTAACTGGTATTATGACTATCATAGAGTGCATCTACCAAGAATCATTGTACTCTATAATGGGTGTATGTTAATAGTATCTTCTATGTAAATCAAGGCAAGAGAGTTGTACTAGATGCAAACCAATATTGAGACAAATACAATAAACAAGGAAACTATTTTCGGCCCTGAAACTTTGGTTATGATGTGTGTGATTCAATGATTTCTCCATTGCATAATTATTTTTGTACTATGGTTGTTAATTAGTCATTATTTACACATGTATTTCAATGTATGGGATTATATTTACACTATGCAACACAGTTTATCAGATGTTTATACTGGTGTAGACTCTCAATCATATAATATTTTCACATTCGAGTATGGATCTGCATTGGGTTGCGTTAGATCTGATAATGCGTCCTCGCTAACTCAATTTATCACACATAATTCTTGGCTGCGCTTCGGGTGAGACCTCCTTCCCTCACGAAAGGTTGAATATGTCAACACTATTAGACTACATCGATATATTTGTTGGAAACATCCGATAATCCCAATCTCTAATTTTGTGTCAACAAGGAGCCCCTGATTCGTGAAAAGGTCCATTGTGAAATGTAGAGGTCGCTGGAAGAGTCTCGTGCTTCTGAAGAATTATAATGCATGATGCATAGGTCATTGGAGGAAGATCACATGCACAAAGAAACACAACGTGAATGTAGAGGTCATTAGAAGAAGTGTGCAAACAATAGGAGATGCAACACACTGAACAAAGAGAGATTGAGGAACATGTGCATGAGCGGTTGTAACACATGGCATGCAAAGAAGCATTGCGTGACTTGGGTCACAAGACAGATATTGAAGATCAATTAAGTAAGTTCTTACATTGTTGTTTGATATTATTAAATGATGCTCATGCTGCGAGGAAGTTGACACAGATGTTAGCGACTTGCATGGGGGAACAAGGGACGAAGAAGGATATTGTTATAAAAACAGGATTGTGGAACAATAAAATAAAAAAAATGCGGGAATAAAACAAATAAGATACACAATACAATAGAGACATAGATATACGTGGTTCACCCAGTGTGGGCTACATCCACCAGATAAATTTCCAGGTCCTTCCCTTTTATTATCCAACAAAATGAAGGGATACAACCTACAACACACCTGCTATAACTTCCTCTTCTTTTTCTCACAATCTCCTCTCTCAGAATATAATATTTGCAATGATACACAATGACAATACAATTCCCTCATAAAAGAGGGTTTCCTTCTAGGGAAAAAAACCCTAACATAACTTCTACCGTCAGATCTACGACCTTATAATGAATGGTCCAGATTTACAATGAAATTACAATATACATTTACAAGGAAATTTTTTCTTCGGGGGCTTTTCCCCCAAACCCCCGCTGGCCCCGAACCCTGTAGGGGGGGAAATCCCCCTACTTGGAGGGATGTACAGTCTTCATGGGTATAAACACAGGGGAAAAAAAATACCTCTGAATCAGGAAGATAATCAGGTGTTTGCACCCAATTCGTCACTAGGTGAGCAAATTAAGAGTGCTTACATGCCCAGTTGGGCTCTGCTAGGCATGACAGCTGTTGAGTAAAAGGTTAGAAAGAGAAACAACAAAGTTATAAACAAGAATTAAACTAAAACTAATTAAAACTATAAGCATATGAAACAAATGGAAAATAGAGACAAATGGACCAA
>JZKD02S1369835.1:0-11483 GCA_000966675.3 Picea glauca
GCATAGGGAGAATGATCTCAAACACCACCCTAGACAGAGAAAGAAGAGATGAAAAGGAACTGGACACTGCCCTGAAAGAACTAGAACATTTGCGCCATCTGGCCAAGTATTATCATGACAACACACAACCTGCAGTCTACTTAAGGTGTGAGTTCCAGGAGGCATATAGAGAATTCATAGATGAGTGACACTTATTGATCGCAAGAATCGCTGAATTACAAGAGGACACCCTTATGACACTCGTAATGTGCAAGGATATGGAGCAGTGGTACAAAAAGGCGCAACAAGCTGTGGAAAGAGTCGACTACATTGGTGCGGTCCAACAGGGCCGAGAAAAAGAAGAACACGACATTCGATTGTTGAACGAAAATAGTCTTGATCGCATAAAAAAGTCATTCGAGTATTGGGAAAAAATGTCTCGGGAACCACACCGAGAAATTCAAGAGAAATGGGTCAAGTGCGAGAAACACTGGAAAAAGATTAATCAGGTGATGAAAGATATCAGACTCCCCGAGTTCGGCACACCCGATGACTTTGTCGACTTGCTTGACATAGTCGAATCGCACACCAAGAAAGATTCTTCGTGGTCCGAAATACTAGAAAAGGTGACCAACACAACGCCAGGGCAGGTGCAACAATTTATGGAACACCCGATGAGAGCTCGGGCTAGGCTACAACAATTAATTACTAGTCTGGTGAAGTATTGGGTGCATGCAGTAGAAATCATAGAAATTTACGCAGCCCCAATGGAACAACACAGGTTCCCATACGCTAACACCTGCGAGGAGTTGTTCATCATTTGGTCGGAGTATGAGAAGAGTCACCCTTTCAAAGTGATATCTTAATATGACTATTAGAAAACTGTTAGGATATGACACCACGTGGCGAGTTTTGTTTTGCCTAACTGCACTTTAGCTGTTATTTTTAGTTAATTTTATGTTATAAATAAGAACATTGACCGATTAGTCAGGGTCGATGGTTGTTGCAAGAAACTCTCTTTTCTGGTTTGTTAAGAATTATTTTGAATCTGCCTTTAATTGAGAAGCCCTTCTAGACCAGAGACAAGTTATATTTTCATCAAATGCATGTGTGACTGGACGTGGAGAACAACTATTTCCTATCTTGTTCCATGAATGGATGTTGTAATGAGTAAGAGATATTAAATCTATTGTTAAGTTATCTGATGCAATGCTTTACAGTTCTTTTCTTTAATGATGAAGATGAATCATTGTGTTATTATGTGATGGATGATTAGAGTAGGTGAATTATTTTGCTTACCATTATCTCATCGCATGCGTGTTTTCTTTCTGATAATTAGTATCTCAAACAACAATTAGATGCTCACGTGGTTAATGTATTAGTACTAGGCATGTGGTATAGAATCGTTGTCTGCATGTTTGAGTAGCGGGTTATCCCAAGATCAACCTCTTCTCTAGTAGTTAAACTTAATCCTGTTTGTTACCAAGTTGGTTTATACTGGCTTACATCTCATATCAGTCCCACCTAAGAGAAAATACAAAAAAAAGAAAGTCCAAATTGAAGGAGAGGCCTTCACAAGAAAACGCAAAGCCCATCGATTAATTGGTCAGATCACAAGATCTGGAGAACCATTCCACCATTAAATGCTGCAGAGTCTAATTAGGCCTCGATGGCGGGTTTGGTTCCTACTGTTAAAATAAAGTGATCTAGGACTCATCAAAAGAAATGGTGCTAGAAGGAGGGCCCGAGAATGAATGGATGAATACATATTTCATGTAATATCTCAAACAACCTGTAGATTCAGAACAACCCACATGAGTGGCTAGTCATTCCCATGACAACCCACACACACTGAGTACTCCCGAAATGAGTGACTCACCCCAGCACGAGGGAGAAAAATTGTTCCCTGATATACCTTAAGCTCTTCCTCACGAGGAATTAAATCAATTCATAAGAATCACTAGAGCATATGCCCGACAGATCGGTGCGTTGTCTTTAGCTTTGATACTTCCTCGAAGACAAAAAATAAGCAGACCAGTGGTCGACACCCCCGACCAAGTTTTTGTGCACATAGTAGAAGACCTAATAGATTTTGCAGTCACCGAAATCGAACATCCTCTCAATCTGATCCCTGAAACGCCAACTGATGACGTCTCAGAACCAGATGATTTTTCAGAAGAGGAGGAGTTTAACTTAGAATTCAAAGATATGGAAGAAAACAATGACCATGAGGAAGAGGGAGGAAAACCACCTCAGAACAACCAACCTTGGTTGGCCAGAGATGCTTTGGCCATCCCAGGACGAGTAGATAATCTTCCCCGACACCCAGAAAAGTTACTTCCTAAGTTCGACCCCGAGACCTCGGGATTGCCTGAAGATCATATCAAGAAATTCATACTAGCGATCAAACTTATGAACGTCCAACATGAAGACGTAGTATGCGGACTATTTCCCTATACGTTTGAGAATTCAACTTCCATGTGGTATTTTAATCTGCCTGTAGGATCTATAACTAGGTGGACGAAATTCCAGAAGGATTGTTTAGATAAATTTGCAGAAGAAAATACTATAGGATCCTTGATGGCTGAGTTGTTTGCAACCACCACGAGTTCGAAAGAAAGGGTTAAATATTTCAATCAAAGATTCACAACTATATTGAACAAATTCCAGCCCGAAGTTAAACCTACCCAAGAGTTTCAAATCGAGGTATACGCTAATGCCCTCCCAACTTCTATTTCCATGTTTTTGAAGAGGGCTGCCAAACAAACCTTGGCTGATAATTTTGAAGAGGCCAAAACGATTGAATTCCAAGTGAAAGGATGCAAATAGGGTCAGGTCTCTGTAGTCAATAAAGAATCTCAACCGCCTCCTCGGAGAGGGCTACTGCTCACTAGACCCTCGGGGAAACAAGCAGAACAATCTCTTGAAAAGGGTAACAGAGACATAGAGGACCTACAATGCATGGTTAAGAAGTTATCAAACGAAATCATAGACATGAAAAAAAGTGTCGTGGAGGGAAACCAAGGCCAAAGGCCCTATAATATTTTTCTTTAAAAGAAACCCTCTGTTCAAAGAAATTGAACCCCCCCCCCAAATAGCCTAAATATTGATTTAGGAAATGTAGCATCTGATTCTTTCTGTACTTATCACCAATAAAATCATTCCGAAAGGCACTACCCTCAATGGGTGCATGCCATGAATTTAATGGCCAATCGGTTCCTAGACGAAGTCTCCCTAACCGAACAACCAAGCGGTTTAGTTATGAATGTTGCTGATCAAGAAGAGATTGATCCACCAGAAGATACAACCATGTTGATATGGGACCCTGACCTAATCATGCCTTTCAACGACTTATTTGAGTCTCAAGAACCACCCGCAGAGGTCTCGGTTGTGCAAATGCCCAGTAAGGGTCCACCTGTCTCAAAATATCCTACTACTACCCAAACATCAGGGGGAAGGTCAACCCCTAATCACCCGAAAGAACCTTTTTCTCCCCGTAAGAACCCCATAAGCATCCATACTAGAGAATCGCCAAAACTGGATTACAATGTAGTCAAATATTTGAAGAAGTTGAAGGCTAACATATCAGTTATGGACATATGTAGGATCCCTCAACAAAATGACTTCCTACTAAAGCTTTGAGATCAATAGAAAACCCTATGAAAAGTGATGATCGACTAAGGAATCTAACTCCCACAGACCTAGGGAGTAAACTAACGGTAAACGTCTGCTCGAAAGACAAGAAAGGGGGACCTTTTGTCCCACCTTTCTGTTTAACGTTTAAAGTCTTCAACATGAACCTCCATAACTGTTTGGTCGATTCAGGGGCATCCTCTAACATTATGCCTTTGTCTATCTGTAAAAAACTAATCGTGGTTCCTCTCAAGAGTGATAAACATGTAATACAACTAGACAGAACCCAGGTGAAGGTCATGGGAGAACTCAAAGATGTAATGATCAAAATAGCCACACATGCTAAGTTTGTGCAAGTGATTGACATCATTATAGTAGACATCCCAGAAGCTTATGGATTATTGTTAAGCCGAGATTGGTCTGAAAAGTTAAATGGGTACTTTAGCACAGACTGGGCACACCTTTGGCTACCATTAAAGGGGCACAAGAATATGATCAGGATTGATAGAGAAAGGTATCTGAAACATATTGTCACTGATCTAGAAACCCTAAACGAACCCTCATTGATAGATTTTCTTGTGCTGGGCAATTATTCCTGTGATTCCTACTTTGGGAACTTCTTCCCTCTTTCATTTGATGTCCCTCTCACTTAGAATTCTGAAATGATGTTTCACGAGGAATTGCCGATACCAAAAGAAGAAACTCTCTTATGTAAAGAACTTGTGCTAGAAATCACAGAACATATAAGTAAGACATAAAGTGGTAAGAAAGGGGAAATAGATAACCCACACTCACAAATTTGGACCATATACCTTGATGGATCTAAATCACAGGAAGGGTCAGGGTCAGGGTCAGGGTGCATCCTCATAGACCCAAAGGGTAAACGCCATCTCCTATATTGTAGACTAGAATTCGAATGCACCAAAAACACCGCTGAGTATGAAGCACTAGTACAGGGGTTAAAGAAATCCATTGACTTAAATTTCAAGGAATTAAAGGTTTTCGGGGATTCTGAAATTATCGTTAGACAAGTAAGGAATACTATACATTGCAACTTCCCACACTTAAAAAATTATCAACAGGAAGTGCATAGGTTAATAGAGCATTTTGAATCTTTCAATATTACAATGATCCCTAGAGCAAAGAATATCCTTGTTGATTCCCTGGCTACAACTGCTTCAAGGCTGTCACCTCTAGAAAATTATGAAGCCTCCCGGTTCATTGTGGAGTTACTATACAAACCATCGGTGCCTAACAACATTTCTAATTGGAAGGTATTTGAAGGGGATGAGCAGAACATAAAATTTGACTAACTAGGATAAAATCTGACTAATGGTTTAAGGGGCCCAAAAATGCGAAGACCGATAGTTCCTGTCCCATGCATGAAACTATAAATCTCGGAACCCCGAAAAACCCCAAAAATATAAACCTTGGTATGACTATATCTAAGGAGGAAAGGAAGGCTAATCTCAAATTGTTTAGACAATATCAAGATGTCTTTGCATGGTCCTACCGAGATCTGAAAACTTATGATACCCGTATCATTCAACACACTATCCCGTTAAAAACCGAAGTAAAACCCTTCCAACTGAAGCTATGAAAGTATCACCCATCCCTGGAACATCTCATGTGTTAGGATTTGAAGAAACTTCTAGATGCCAAAATCATTTTCTAGGTTAGGCATTCCGCGTGGGTAGAAAATTTGGTTCCTGTGAGGAAAAGTCTGGAGAAATCCGCTTGTGCATAGATTTTAGGAACCTCAACAAAGATTCAGAAAAGGACAACTACCCAGTCCAACCGATGGAACAACTCTTGCATACCGTGTTCGGCTCTGATATTTTCTCTCTACTGGACGGTTTCTCAGGTTACAATGAGGTTCTAGTTTCAGAGGAAGATCGTTTAAAAACCACCTTTTGAACCAAGTGGGGAACTTTTGCTTACAAACGCATGCCCTTTGGGTTAATCAACGCAGGGGAAACCTTCCAAAAGGCCATAGATGTAGCATTTCTGGGATTGATCAACAAGTGTGTAGTAGTGTACCTTGACGACGTAACTGTGTATTCAAAGAACAAAGAGGAGCACATCCAACACCTAACCTAGATTTTTGAAAGGTGTATAAAATACGGTATATATTTAAACCCTAAGAAAACCATCTTTGGTGTGGAAGAAGGAAAGATGTTAGGTCACATTATATCTCAAGTAGGCATTCCCATAGAACCAGAAATGATCAAGGCCATAACTCAACTCCCGTTGCCTCACAACAAGAAAGCTATGCAGTCATTCTTCAGAAAAATCGATTTCGTGAGGAAATTCATCCCCGATTTCGCGAAAGCTATCAAACCCTTACAAAAGATGATTTGTAAAGGTGATGAATTTAGGTGGGACGATGAACGAAAGAAATCCTTCAACGATATTAAGACCACTATATCCCAAGCCCCCATGTTGCAGAGTCCCAATTTCAACAAGGATTTTTCCTCTACACTTTCGCCTCCGATCAATCGTTAGCTGCAGTTTTGACTCAGAATGATGATTACAACAACAAGGCCCCGATGTCGTTCATGAGCAGTAACCTCCAAGGAGCTGAATTGAATTACCTTGTTATAGATAAACATTCTTATGTGGTTTATAAGCCATTAAAACATTTCATATCGTACATCCTCAAGAATCACACCAAAGTAATCGTGCCTCACCCTGTAGTCCGATCTATATTTACTCAACATGAGATGGGGGAAAGAAGAGGAAACTGGATAGCAGTAGTTTAGGAATTTTATCTAGACATAAAACCTACCAAACTAGCTAAAGGACAAGGGCTATGAAAAATGGCAGCTGAAGCTCAAGACCAAGTAAATGAAGACCCAGTATGGGATAATGAAATGACACTATGGTGTGGTGAAGCTTCATACATTTCCCTAGGGGAAGATTCTTGGTATGATAAATTTACTTATCTCCTGCATCATGGGACTTGCCCAAAAGACCTAAATCCCAAGGAAAGGAGAAATCTTCGGTTAAAGTATGCGCAATATTGCCTCATAAATTCGATACTCTTCCAGGTTAATTATGATGGGGTACTTTTAATATGCCTTGAACGTATAGATGCAGACAAAGTTCTAAAGGAAATCCATGACGACCTTGCTGACATACATTTTGTAGGAGACACTACAACTCATAAGATACTGAGAGATGGCTAGTATTGGCCCACTTTGTTCAAAGATTCCCACACATATGTTAGAAACTGTAAAATTTGTCAATTGAGCGTTGGGAGAGAGATGAGAGAAGCAGTCCCATTCCAACCGGTGACCGTTTCTAGGCCTTTTGAGCAATGGGGGTTAGATATCATAGGAGAGATTACACAAAGCTATTCGAAAAAAGAAAAGTACATTCTTACTACCACCGATTATTTCACGAAGTGGGCAAAATCCATTCCTCTAACTCACGTAAACAAGAAGGTAGTGATCCAATTCATAGAACAACAATTAATCACAAGATTTGGTGTCCCTTTTGTTCTTGTTTTTGACAATGTAGCTTACTTTTATTCCACCTTATTAATAGATTTTGCACTAGACAAAGAAATCATAATTAGATACTCGACAAATTATTATCCACAGGGAAACAGAGTGGCAGAATCAACTAATAAGAACCTAGTGAGGATATTGAAGAAAACAGTTGTAGACAACCAAAGGAATTGACATAATCTACTCCATAATTCTCTATGGGTAGATAGATTTACACCCAAGGAAGCTATAGGGAATTCCCCATACTTTCTAGTATATGGATAGGAAGCCATTCTCCCAAATGGACTATATCTCCCATCCCTTCAACTCAAGTAGGAGTCCGGGGAACATCCCTCATCAACCTTACAACAAAGAATTAACACCCTGCTTATGTTAGAAGAAGAAAGGGAGAAATCTAAATCAAAATTCATATCCCACCAACAGATAGTTAAAATATGGTTTGACAAACATAAGGCTAAAGAGAAGAATTTTGAAGTGGGAAACTTAGTCCTAAAATGGGACAGAGTAAACGAGCCTAAAGGAAAACATTCTAAGTTTCAAAATCTATGGCTCAGACCTTTTCAGGTGGCTGAGAAGATTGAGGTAGGCACTTATCGACTACAAAATATGAGGGGGGAACCTGATGCCCTCCTAGTAAATGACCAAGCCCTAAAGCAATATTTCCATTAAAAAAAAATTAATAAAAAAAAATGCTTTTGTCTTCATGATTTTGTTTTAGCTATGTTGATTTCGAAATGTTTTTTGTTTGTTTGTTTTGGTTTGGTTTTATTTTATCACTTTTGAAAGTTGTGTTTAGCAAGACAATGGTTGACCTCAAATCATGTGACATAACGAACTATGTTCCTAACTCATCCCTCACATACAACACAAGAAGCGCCGAAGAACCTGTAGTTGTTTCGAGGGTCTCTCTACCTAACCTGTGCAGATGAACAACTTTGGAGAAATGTCAGAAGGATCTGCTTGATGGCTTGGGGAGACCTTAAGGGAAAGATGGTAAGCTGGAAAAGGACTACATGCACCTTAAAGATAGAGCTAGTAAGTTTCACCTTAACCATCTCATATTGCAAAATAACAGACGTCATCCTCTCACACTCTCTCAAGGAATTTTGAGAGGCTCCATCAAAGAAATCCCATGGCTTTGTTCGATCCAGTACTTCTACCTGTACTTGTCAGATCAGATCTCTTCCTTTTTCCCGTGGGAAATGAGAAAGGATGTTGAGGCTATGGGATGCAATAACTTCAGGAGGAATTGATTTTTTTTTTCCAGAAATTCACAAAATTTCTCGCTAACCAAGTGCCCCAACAAATCAGTAGTGGAAGATCCTTATGAATTCGATTTGATCCATTTGATAACCAATCTTTCCACATCTCTTCGATGGAAATACCATTCCACAAAATACCTCGACCTAACATAGTGGAGCACTCCTACCATATTAAATTTGTATAAGGGCACATTATGGAAAGATGAACTGATGAATCTTCATTTTTTTTGCACAGAGAACAGTAGCCTGGACCTTCAATCTATCATTTCCTCATGACCTCCCATGTTGGTACCTTTTTTTTCAATCAAACACCATAAAAAAAGGCAATATTTTAGTGGGCAATGATTTTTCCATAAAACTTTCCACCACTAGGAGGGATTTCACAGGTAAAGATCTATATTGAGTTGTGTATAGCCCAACTTTAGTGTATATACTCCATGGGGGGAAGGTTTCCATACACGTTCATATTCTCTGTCCACAATATGAATATGGACCAGTTTTAAAGCTCCGATATAATTCAACCAAGTGGTCACATGAACCTCACCTAGCCCCAACTATAATGTTTCCTTCCATTCTTGGTGCCAAATTTTGGTGCACATAGGATATGCTATCTGATTGAGGAAAAAAACTCCTTGATTGTGTAGGAACTAGATCAGATCTACTGGTAATATGTGACCATCAATGCTACCTGGCCAAGGATCAGTGCCAATATGCACCCTGCTGCCATTAAATGATGCACCAATATAATCCGTCACCAATCACCTCAAAAGAAGAGATGACAAATTTCCAAATGATTGAGCATCCTACTTTTTTCTTCCTAGTATTTCTTATCTATTGTTGGAGAGAGTCCAGAATGTTATATTTTTGAAAATTTACTTGGGTATATAGACTATGAGTAGAGATCAATCTCCAGCAGGACTTTGTTTCCAAAGCTTTGGAAAATAGAAAAATATTCTTCAATCCCCAACCTCCTAAATATTTTGGCATCGCCAATGATCCCCATTTTACCTAGGGAAGTACAAACTTGTCCTAGGTGCCTGCCCAAAGGAATTTGAAACACACCTTCCTTTCCCTTTCAAGAATCCCTTTGGGAATCTAGGACAAAGACATCCAGTAGACCGATATTGCTTCTAATACTGATTTAACCAAAATCAACCTGCCCGCCCGAGAAATAAATCTGCAGCTCCAGCTTGATAGCCTTTTTTCTAGCTTTGCAATTAGCCACAACCAGTCTACCTTTTTGTAACAGTTTAGATTCAAATGGAAGCCAATGTATTTTATTCCTTCATCAAAATCCTTTAACTCAAAGGGGAAGAGAGCCTTGTAGACATCGGTCTCTTCGTTTGTTAGGTTGTGGGATAATAAGGTTGATTTTATGTCATTTATTGTCATACCAATAGATTTTCTGAAAAGGTCCAGGATACAATGAAAATTCCCGACATATCCTCTTTTCCCATTGCAAAAGAGTAGAAAATCATCTACAAAGAGGATGTGGGTAAGATTTGGTGTTGGATATATAAAAATACAATGAAGTTCCGCCCTTGATTTTTCTTCTTCAATCGCCCTGCTGAGACCTTTTGCAACAAGGAGGAAGAGTAACGACGATAAGGGAAATCCTTGGTGAAGGCCTCTTTTAGCTCAGAAAAAAGGTGAATCAAAGCCATTACTTAAAACTGCAAAGGAATTTGTAGCTATAGAAAACATTACCTAATTTATGAAAGGGAGGTCGAAACCCAGGTGTGTCAAAAGAAGACAAATATACATCAAGTTTACTCTGTCATAGGCTTTATATAAATCAATTTTCAATACTGCACCTTTTTCCTTCCTCATTTTAATGGAATGAAGGCCTTCCCGAGCCACCCTTATAGCCTCATGAATTTGTCTACCCTCCAAGAAACCAAACTATTCCTTTGATACTGACTCTGATAGAATTACATTTATGCACCTTGTTATTACTTTGGTCACCACTTTGTAAATATAGTTGCATAGAGAGATGGGTATGAAATCATCAAAGGCCGGAGGAAAATTAGATTTCAGAATCAGTGCAATGAAGGTAGAATTGAGAGGCACATGCATATGTCCTTCAATACGTGTTTCTTCTACCACTTGAAGAATATATTTTCCTATCAGATCATAAAGTCCCAAGAAAAATTATATAGACCATCCATCAAGCCTAAGAATTTTATTCTTTTGAAAACCATGAAGGACTTCCTTGATTTCATTTTCCGAGACTTCCTCCATCAATATTATATTGGCATCATCATCCACAAAATGTGGGAAGAATAGGGCTATCCGCACAATGTATTCTATATTTTCCCTATCATCTTTCTTGAAAAGGTTATGAAAGTGACACTTTCCAAGATGGGCAAGTTCTTCAAAATCCGTGACAATTTTCCCTATGTGATCAAAGAGGCTCTAGATAGTATTATGGAGTTTCCTGCCTTTAGAATAAGCCTGAAAAAACTTGGTATTTCCATCCCCACTTTCTAGCCAAATAGCCTTGATTTTTTGTCTCCAAACCTCTTCCTGTTCTTCCAATAGTTGTCTTCTCTTTTTTTCCAAAGAGACCAAAGACACTTTTTATTCAGGGGAGGAAAATCCTTCCCCCTCAGTCTCATAAATCTCCTCACGAGAAACATTTGTATAAAATATCTCCTGCTCATCTCATTCCCTCTTATTTCAATCCCATCAAACGAATTTCGTTTTTACCCATTTGAGATTTGCTGCAAACCGAATCCCCGTTTCTTCCCCATAAATAGGGTCATAAGGAATCCGAGCAACTTTGATTAAATTATGGAAGCTCTCTTATTTTAGCCATGCTAGATTAAACTTGAAAGGAATTGTTGGTTTCTTTGTGCTGCCTATTATTTCCAGGAATATGGGTGAGTGATCAAATTCACCATCACTTCCAATCCACTGCTTCATGTTCAAAGGTTTCTAAAACAATTTATCTGAGACCAGGAAACAATCAAGGCATTTTTCAATTCTATCTCCGTCCGTTCTCTTATTCCTCCAAGCAGGTTTCAGTTTGATGGGATTTAGATCAATGATATTTCTTTCCATCAAGATGTGTCAGAAAAAATTAGAAAGGGAATCA
>JZKD02S1369846.1:0-11483 GCA_000966675.3 Picea glauca
TAGGTGAGTGAGGGAAATAGGGGTAATTAATTAATTAATGAAATTAATTTATGGAGGAATGAAGGGGATGGGTGACACTTGTACGGGGAGGGTTTTTATGAATTAATTTATTAAACATTAAATAAAAGGGGACTTCAAAACTCTATATAATGGAGGGAGGAAAATGATGAAGGATCTCTTTTGTTTGTGTATTGTTACGCTGCAAAAATTTATACTTGACTGACATAGCTTGTGGGAGTTGGGATACACATCTCAGTGAGGAGTGGTAGCTCAGCCTTGAGAGGTGAGCTGGGAGCTAGTTGATTCTCTAGTTAGTGTGTGTGGCCCCTTTGTGGCTCGGGGGGATAAGGGGGAAGAAGATTACCCATAGCATTGGTTGGGAGGTACTGGTGAAGTCTCAACGGTCGGCAAGTGGGAGTTGCATGGAGCGCGTGGGACATCAACTTAGAGCGGGTGATTGGGCAACGATATGCTTCCTTTATTGATGCATGATGTAATGTTAGTATGATTTATGCTTTTAGATCTGAATGTTTATTTGGGTACGGAAAACAATTGTCTTAGCATTCTAGTTGATGACTGAAATTTTTCCCATAGTCGTTAGCTTGATGCTGAATTTCCCATGGCCTTTGATCCCTGCGTGTCTTGACTATCCTTTGGTATATTTTTTTGGAATGATTGCAGCTATTTTTTCCTTGTGTCCCTAGATCATCAGTCCTTGCCTGAGAAGTTGGCTAGGAGCATGATCTACCATCGTCGCTTCGGCGTTAATTGACCTATGCATATCAACACCCTTCTTTTTTGCACGTGGATGATGAGTGAAGGACGTTCCTCTTAGCTGTCTACCTATGTTGTTGTCCTTAGAAGATTGTTGGTCTTGCGCCTTGATGCGTTTAATTAACCCTACAAAATTTGATTTATGTTGAAGTTTTCTTTAAACTTGGCGTTGTTATATCTCGTTGTTATCTCGTCCTATACCTCATTTTTATATCTTGTTCGACTTTACCTGCATTTATATATTTTGTCTTATTGCCTGGTGATTTCTACTTCTTCGGTTGCACTTCATTGACTTGGGGGTGAAATTTTCCCAACAAACCTTTTTCATTTATGGTCAGTTGTTTGGATTGCCAAGTGCTTGACAAGCTACTCTCTTTTCATTCTATATAGCCAGTGTATAGTGGTTAAGAGAAAGTTTTACTTCTGAGTGTTTTAATCGAATGGTTAATCTCAACGATTTTAATTGAATGGTTGCTTGAATAGTTAATCTCATCAATTTTTACTTTTGGGTGTTTTAATTGAATGGTTAATCTCAACGATTTTAATTGAATGGTTACTTGAATAGTTAATTCCAACAATTTTTTACTTTTGGGAGTTTTAATGGAATGGTTAATCTCAGCGCTTTAAATTACTCGAGTGTTTAACCTCATTGAAATTTGACTATTAAAAATCAACGACTTGACAACCTCAGTGAAATTTGACTGATAAAACTCAACGACTTGACACCATCTGCGAATTGAACCCAAAAAATTGTTGTAACCCATACCAGTTGTGACTGTAACTGTGTAATCATTGTGACACCATTTCTTTGTGTCTACATATGTTCTTTCTATTGCATTTTTGATAATGAAAATGATTGGTATCCATTCCCTTCTAGTTCCCTTCTTTTTAATTGTTAAACCCCTTCTAGTCAGCAATTCATCCCACAACCAACTTGTATTTTTCTTAGCCATTTCGTCTTGTGCTTCCTTTTTACAACAATTTTTTAAGAAAAATTTTCTTAAAGAAAGGGAACCCTTTACACTGCATAGCTCGCGATTCGACTGCAACTTCATCTTTTGAGACAAGAATTTTGCCTCGTGCTGGCTTCCACCTTTGCCCTGCGATTTTTTAGGGTTTCTTGCTTGAATTTAATGCCTTGTGTTTCCACTTGAAGGCGTTTCATCGCTTGTGTTTATTGTTAGGATCCTTCCCATCCTAAAGAACACATTTTCATTGTAATTTGTGGGCGAGTGTAACAACGAATTTTCCCTTGGGTATGTGTGCGATTGCCCTTTTATTTCTTGGCAATCTTCCTTTTGATTGGACTGTGTATTGCATTTTTCCAGACTGCAAGTCATGGCTTACCTTTCCCCTGTGATGATTTCTCCTTCTTTAATCCCTACCTGTGTTTCCATGTCATGAAGGCGCTTAATTCGTGGCTTTGACCTGCTAATTGAAAGGGCGTGTACCCAAATTTTAGCTGACAACCTCCCCAATTAACAACAACATAGTAGCTAACAAGTGTAAAGGGGTGATGTGTTAGACAACAAATTAATTTAGCATTCTTAACATACAACCTCTTCCTTAAATAACCTATGTTTAGAACAACCTTCAATTTGATTGGACAACATTTAATTGAATAGAACTGCCTTTAATGTTTAAACAACCTTTAACTGAGCATAACCGTCTTTGTTTGGTTTAGACAACCTTGATTGATTATGCAACCTTGCTTCTTTCATAGACAAACCTTAATTTAATATAATTTAGACTTGTCAATTGGGTATAGTATTTATTAATGAAGAATTGCCGAATTAATGCGAATTTAATGTTAATTAGATTGAAATTAATGATTAAATTGTAATGCAAAATTGTCGAACTGATTCGTAATTGATGTTATTTCGATTGGAATTAATGAATAAAGTGTAATGTAGAATTTTCAATTGATTCGGAAGTGATTCTATTTAGATTGAAATTAATGAATAAGGTATAATGTAGAATGGATGATTGGATTGTATTTAATGTTAATTAGATGGAAAGTTAAAGACTAATTTATAATTTTAGACTTGCTAAATTTAGATGGATAATCAATGTCAAAAACAAATTGTAACTGTTGACTATTTTATACTTGATGAATGGGTTGGGTGGTTGACAAAGTCATGTCTTGGCTCATGTCTTCACTGGTAGTCATCCTCTAGTGTCTTGTCAACCTGTTGTTGGGTTTGGGTGTGGTTTTCTTATCGGTATTCGATTCCTAGCGCGTCGGATTACCTGGAGTCCTTGATCCAGATAGATTATGTTTGCACCAAGGTTATTGACGTGTCTATCACCTGGTAACAACATGATTCTTGAAGAGGATATCATGGTATGGCCTATGGGATAGCGGAGAATGAGAACTTGGCCGGAGTTGGTGCATTCTGTGTGAGTGTTGTCGAGCGTTGCAAGTTGCTCGTGGTGCATGGGTTGATGCCTTAATACGTTTGGTTCGTGTGGCTTGAGGTTCTAGTCTTTGTTTGTGTAGGCCTTTGTGTCAAGCTGGGGATGTTGTCCCTTAGCTTTTGGGCGTGGTCGTGTTTGTGTCATGAAGGAAGTCATTTTTTCCTTGTTGATCTACGCACGTTTCACCCAAATGCACTTCTGCCTGTGCATGGTGTCATAGTATCTTGTTGCCTGGAATGCATTCTTGCATTCGTCATCAGTGGTGTGGTTAAATTGTTTTCATTGTCACCTTCTTGCCTTTAAAAAAAAAAATTGCTTCACCCGTAGTCGTAACGAAGGGGTCGTCACATATGGTATCAGAGCGGGTTCAACCCTGCGACTATGGATCGCCAGGCTTTCCACTGCAATAAACCCGTGAGTATTAACCCTTTCATTAATTAAAAACCTTAATGTGTCCTCGTGGTGATCGCATTTAGAGGGAACCTCTGAGGTTTGCAACGTGGTGCCGTGGAAGGAGGTGCGATGCCTGCAGAAGTTCTTGCACCCTCAGAGTCGAAACCCCAAGGGGAAGAGCAAGTCCTTGGGCTGGATTCGCTTGTAGTAAGGGATGATGACGGTCTGACAAGGCCCTCCCAGGTAATGTCAAGGGCCTTGATTCACCATCGGTACTAAGATGAGTCTGAGGCACCTATATCCATAAGGGTTCACAATGCGCCCTAGCTAGTACTATTAGCTTCCACTGAGAACTTGAGAGTCGATTCCTTGAGTCCACAAGTGTCACAGACGGTTGTGTCATCGAGGCATGATTATAGAGAAGGGTGTTGTACTTCACACACCACATTTATGACCTCCAACATGAAGGTCCGCATGGTGGTATTTCAACTGAAGAGGAATGCTTTTCTATGGAGGAAGATGCTCCTGCCACTTTTGAACATGGCCATCGACGACATTTCATGGGAACTATTCATGGAATAGTTCTAGGAGTGGTATCTTCTACAGAATTCATTGAGCATCATCTCAACAAGTTCGACGCCTTGTGACTAGGCAGTCGCACGGTGCCCGAGTACGAGTCTCGTTTGGAGTTGTTTCAGTATGCTCCAAATCAAATATCCCAGAACTTAAGATCAAGGAGTTTGAGTTTGGACTCATTATTAGATTTCATATTCTACTTCGGTACTAGGAGTACTAGACCAAAGAAGGGGTGTTGGACATGTGGGAAGCCACACTAGGTGCGACTTCCCAGTGGAGAGGACTAGAGAATCTAGATCATTCGAACCCTATACCATGGGAGATTTGGCCAAGGTCCATCGGATTCATGCAGTGGTGAATAAATTCCAGGTGGAGCACTAGTCTACTTTGCTTGAGATGTTAGGTACCGTCGCTAACCAGACCCTTATTATTTTGATAGATATCGGTGCTACCAAGAGTTTTATTCCTGGTGGAGCACTAAAAAGGATTAAGGTAAAGGCAGTCAAACAAGACGCATTTAGCTTCGTAGAGGTGGCTTTTAGAGCCAAACAAAAGGTTGGAGGAAAGGTTATGGGATGTATCCTTAACTTGGGAGAGATTTTCACCAAGACCAACCTATACATCATGATCTTAGGATCTTATGACATCGTGATCGGTATGGACTGGTTGGAATCGCATGAGGTGATACTCAACTGCAAGACAAAATGATTGAGCTTGGTCGATGATGAGCGGAAAATACACATGATTGTAGGATAGAACCAGGGAGTTTCCCTGAGGTTCATCTCCTCCTTGCAATAATGGAAGAGTTGCGCAAGGGAGGTAAGATTTATGCGATCCTTGTGTTAAACAAGAAGGGAGTAGAGGAAGGTCTAGAACACCTTCCTATGGTGAGAGATTTGCGGATGTCTTCCTGGAGGAGTTCCCTGGGATGCCGCCAGAGAGGGAATTGGAGTTTACTACAGACCTAAAATTGGGGACTGAACCAATGGCGAGAATTCCTTATTAGATGTCGACCTCGGAGTTAGAGGAGTTGAGAATGCAACTGAAAGATTTTTTGGACCTGGGACTGATACGTCCAAGTGTGTCACCATGGGGTGTGCCTATTATTTTTTCATACAAAAAAAGGATGGGTTGTGGAGGATTTGCATTGAATACCATCAATTAAACAAGGAAACGATCAAGAATCAATATCTATTACCGAGGATAGATGATTTGTTTGATCAGATGAAGGTTGCGATGGTTTTCTCAAAGATCGATTTGCGATCAGGGTATCACCAGTTGCAGATCAAGGAGGATGATGTCCCTAAGACCGCCTTTAAAATGAGGTTTGGACATTACGATTTTACTATTTTACCGTTTGACTGACACACGCCCCTGGGGTATTTATGAGTTTGATGAATGGGGTGTTCTGCGAGTACTTGGAAATGTTCGTCCAAGTATTCATTGATGATATTTTGATTTACTATCGGACAATGGAGGAGCATGGCGAGAACTTGTGCTTACTACTACAGTGTCTACGAGAGAACAAATTGTATGGGAATTTTTCCAAATGATCATTTTATCAATCGAGGATTCACTACTTAGGGCATGTCATCTCCGACGAAGGTATCGCCATGGATCCAACAAAGGTCGAGGCTATTATGGAATGTCTTGCGCCAATGAATGTCCCAAAAGTGCGTAGCTTCGTGGGTTTAGCAGGATATTATCGACGATTCATCGAGGGATTTTTGAATATATCAAATCTGATCACGGAATTGCGAAAAAAGTAAAAAGAAGTTTGTTTTGACTGAGAAATGCACGATATCATTTCAGAGGCTCAAGGAGTTGTTGAAAACGACACTGATACTAAAGTTCCCTGACATGGATGCAGACTTATTGGCATGCACCGACACATCCAAGGAAGGCTTAGGCGGAGTCCTTATGCAAGACGGTCAAGTGATCGCTTACATCTCGAGGAAACTGAGAAGGCATGAGGAGAACTATGCGATGCACTATTTGGAATTGTTAGCCATTGTATATTCCTTGAAGGTTTGGAGACATTACCTTGTTGGATAAAAATTTGAACTAAGGAAGGACCACTATGGACTACAACACATCTTTACGCAAAGCGACCTGAATGCACAACAACGACATTAGTCGAAATTGCTTAGCGAGTACGACTTTGAGATTGCTTACAAAAAAGGAATAGTAAATAGAGTGGCAGATGCATTGAGATGGAGACCACACATCTTTTTGGTGTTGCCTCTTCAGACGAATCTACGTGAAAATATTCTAAATTTACAGCGTGACGATGACTGGTACCAAGAGGTCGAGGGTTTTATCGAACAAAACACAATGATGGTACCAAGATTTGAAGGATTTACATTTGACTACGATGGATTATTGAGGTTTAAAAATCGGATTTATGTACCACCGAAGGACAAGTTGAGGAGGTTGATCCTAAGTGAGGCTCATAGATAAGTCTACATGGCTCACCCGGGAGTCATGAAGATGAGGGAGGACCTTAAACCCTTATTCTTATGGAAGGAAATGAAGGAATACATAGTAAACTATGTGTCTATATGTCTAGAATTTCAGCAAGCAAAGGCTAAACATAGACATCCAACAAGATTACTACAACCACACGCTATTCCGGAATCAAAATGGGAGGTTATTTCGATGGATTTTATTGTTGGATTGCCATTAATGGCAAGGAGGAACAACTCGATTTTAGTATTAGTAGACACTTTAACAAAGAGTGCTCATTTTATTCCTGTGTGTACGACATATCAAGCACTTGATATAGCTAGAGTTTTCATCAGTGATATTGTGAGGATGCATGGCATGCCTAAGAGCATTATATCTGATCGGGGGTCGGTGTTTGCTGAACGATTTTGGACACGTTTCCAAGAGGCCTTGGGAACCCAACTTAACTTCAATACTGCGTATCACCCAGAGACTGATGGGAAGACTGACCGAACGAACCAGACCTTGGAGGACATGTTGTGAATATATGTGATGGACCAACAAAAGCATTGGGAAGAATTCTTTCCACTGGTGGAATTCATTTATAACAACAGTTACCAAAGAACCATTATGACGATACCTTTCAAGTTTCTTTATGGGCAACTGAATCATACGCCTTTGAGTTGGGATCGGCATGAAGATTAGGTCCAGGTGGGACCATAAGCGATCCAAGAATTGAAAGATTAAATGAAAACTATAAGGCAAAGTATCAAGGAAGTGCAGGATCGACATACGAGTTGTGTGGATGCACATCATGTCGATCGTAGTTACGATGTGGCGATCGACTATTTTTGCGGTTGAAACTGCATAAGAGTTTGATCAAGTTTGGAAAAGGGGATAAACTATCTTCTAGGTTTGTGGGATCCTACAATATTGAGGAAAGGAGAGGCTCATGGCCTAATGAATAGCCTTACCTGATTCATGAGGTGTATGCATGATTTCTTTCATGTCTCTGTTGAGACACTATTATTAGTGATCCTACACATGTTGACTTGAGCACCTTGCGAATGTCAGATAAGGGTGCGCTCACGACTGAGCCAATCTACATCCTGGATCATTATGTTCAACAGCTAGGGTGTCGAACAATAGATCAGGTCAAGGTACAGTGGGACAGTTATAGTCTGCAGTCAGCAACCTGGGAGGACACATATGATATGCGCCAACAATTTCCATTTTGTTGATAGATAGAATTATGATATTGTGATACACGCTATTTTGGGACTTATATTTTGAAACATTGGGATGAATTTTAGACCAAGAGGGGGTTTATGTAACATCCCTCTCTTGCACACTCAACAAACTTATTCTTTGAGGACAATTTCTCGCAAGTAATCTGGATTATTATACTATTAAACATTTGATTTTTATTATGACGTGTTATGGGATGATGACATGTTGTTTTGTTGCATTGACATAGACATGTGCTATTGACTCAGTTTTATTGAGTGTGGAGGATTTTGTACCTCAAGGATGCAGAGGCATCGATGGAACCCCTTGGACTCTGGATCGAGTCGGGGAGTGAACTATTTATGTTTGATTGTTTCATATGTGATATTAGTGCATTTGATTAGATGATATGATTATGGATATATTTTTGACATGACTCGTTGATGATGCACGATGATGATAGATTGCTGACTAGACTCACATGTGGAGTAGAGGGGTCATGCAGGACTATCAAAGATGTTAAGGGAAAGGTGTGGACAACAGCCCTGCCACAACCTACTAGCACTCCCTCCATGGCTCGAACTGTAGGTTAACAATTACCTAGTTCAACAAGACCCATGATGTCGCGAGGGAAGACTGTGACATTCGCTCATGATGATAATAAGGGGCGGGCAATAAGGTAGGGGACTTATTCCTTAGAGGCCCTTAGTCTCCCACAAGATCACTTAGCGGAGTATTGACTCTAGGGGTTTTTTATGTCTACCAAGTCAGTCAAGAGGTGAGTGGCACCCTTCGAGCACGTGGTATGTCCTAAAGGGCATGTCGCACAAGAAAAATGGAAAGAGGTGAGTGACACCCTTGGAGAATGTAGTGTGTCCTGAAGGGCACGTCGCATAAGAGAAACAAAAAGAGGCGAGTGGCACCCCTGGAGCACCTAGTGTGTCCTGAAGTTCATGTTGCATTTTTATTTAATAGTTGGATAAACCTAGACGGCTCTAGGATGAATAACATGTTAAGGAAGATTTAAAATTGTTCCCCTAATAAAATTTCGCCCAACCTAGGAAAATAAATTCTAGGTCTAATTTGTACGAGTGGTAAAACTTTATCTATTTATTTAAAAAATATATATATATATATATATAATAAATAATAATGATAATCTTAATTAATCTTGTGACAAGAAGGGGATAAGCAATTAAACTGATTTATAAAAAACGTTTTTGATAAAAGTTAAAACGGAGAAATATTTGTTTTACTATATTATCCTAAGTAAAAATGTATTCATTAAATAGAAAAAAATGGAAAAAGGGTAAGTTTCTGCACATGCCTTTTTGAGTTTAAATAAAAAGTTGAAAGAGGGAAATCTAAAAGAATTAGGAAAATGGGAAAAGGGGGAAACATAAAAAGAAAGGGGAAACACTAGGAAAAATTCAATAGTCCAACTTAGTATGGTATCTACCATTTAAGAACTTTCTAATTTAAACTCCACTAGTAAATTAATAATGGGATATGGGGACACCCAGGAGTGATTATAGGAGTGCCTTTAGGTGAGTGAGGGAAATAGGGGTAATCAATTAATTAATGAAATTAATCTATGGATGAATGAAGGGGATGGGTGACACTTGTATGGGGAGGTTTTTTATGAATTAATTTATTAAAAATTAAATAAAAGGGGATTTGGGGAAAGTAAGGGTCTTCGAAACTCTATATAATGGAGGGAGAAAAATGATGAAGGATATCTTCTGTTTTCGTATCGTTACACTGCAAAAAATTTTACTTGAATGACTTAGCTTGTGGGAGTTGGGATACCCATATTGGTTAGGAGTGGTAGTTCGACCTTGTGAGGAAATATGGGAGCTAGATTCTCTGGTTAGTGTGCATGGCCCCTTTGCATCTCAGGGGGATAAGGGGGAAGAAGAGTACCCCTAGAATTGGCTGGGAGGTATCGGTGAATTCTCAATGGTTCGCAAGAAGGAGTTTCATGGAGCACGCCGGACATCAAATCAGAGCGAGCGATTGGGCAACAATACACTTCCTTTATTGTTGCATGGTGGATTGTTAGTATGATTTATGATTTTAGATCTTTATGTTTATTTGGGTACAAAAAACAATTGTCTTAGCATTCTAGTTGATGACTGAAATTTTTCCCATAGTCGTTAGCTTGATGTTGAATTTCCCATGGCCTTCGATCCCTACTTGTCTTGACTATCCTTTGGTATATTTTTTTGGGATGATTGCGGTTGTTYTTTCCTTGTGTCCCTAGCTCATCAGTCCTCGCCWGAGYAGTTGGYCAGGATCCTAATCTACAGTCATCGCTTCAGCATTAATATACATATGGATCTCAATGCCCTACTTTTTTGTGCATGGATGATGAGAGAAGGAAATTCATGTCAGTTGTCTACCTCGGTTGTTGTCCTTGGCTGATTGTTGGTCTTGCGCCTTGATGTGTTTAATTAAACCTGCAAAATTTGATTGATGGTGAACTTTTCTTTAAACTCAACATTGTTATATCTCATTGTTATCTTTTCCTATACCTCATTTTTATATCTTGCTAGAATTTACCTTTGTTTCTATATTTCGTCTTGTTGCCTAGCGATTGCTACTTCTTCGGTTGCACTTCGTTGACTTGGGGGTGAAATTTTCCGAGCAAATATTTTTCATTTATGGTCATTTGTTTGGATTGCTAGGTGCTTGACAAGCTACTCACTTTTTGTTCTAGACAACCAGTGTATAGTGGTTAAGAGAAAGTTTTACTTCTAAGTGTTTTAATCAAATGGTTAATCTCAGTGATTTTAATTCAATGGGTACGTGAATAGTTAATCCCAACAATTTTTACTTCTGGGCGTTTTAATCGAATGGTTAATCTTAGTGATTTTAATTAAATGACTACTTGAATAGTTAATCCCATTTTTTTTTTACTTCTGGTTGTTTTAATGGAATGGTTGATATCAACACTTTAAATTACTTGAATGTTTAACCTCGATGAAATTTGACTGTTAAAACTCAACGAATTGACAACCTCAGTGAAAATTGACTAATAAAACTCAGCGACTTGATACCATCTATGAATTGAACCCATGAAATTGTTGCAACCCACACCATTTGTGACTGTAACTGTGTAATCGTTGTGACAACATTTATCTGCATCTATACATGTTCTTTCTACTGCATTTTTTATAATGACAATGATCGGTATCCAGTCCCTACTAGTTCCCTTTTTTTTAATTCTTAAACCCCTTCTAGTCAAGGATTCATCACACAACGAACTTGTATTTCATTCATCCATTTCGTCTTGTGCTTCCTTTTTACAGCGAATTGTTAAGACGTTTTTTCTTAAAGAAAGCGAACCCTTTACACTGCATAGTTGGAAGTTCAACTGCAACTTGATCTTTTGAGACAATAATTTTTCCTCGAGCTAGCTTCCACCTTTTCCCTTCGATTTCTGAGGGTTTCTTTCCTAAATTTAATGCCGTTTGTTTCCACTTGAAGGCGTTTCATCGCTTGTGTTTACTGCGAGGCTCCTTCCCATCCTGAAGAACAAATTTTCATTGTAATTCGTGGGTGAGTGTATCGACAAATTTTCCCTTGGGTATGTTTGTGATTTCCCTTCTATTTCCTGGAAAACTGCCTTTTGATTGGACTACGTATTG
>JZKD02S1369857.1:0-11483 GCA_000966675.3 Picea glauca
TAAGAATTAGAGCTAGATTTCCTTGCTTCAGAAATAAATGAACTCTTATTATTTTCCCATATATTTGATATTAGTAGAAATTGTTTTGTTAGCACCGATAATATTGCTCTTCTTGTCATTCTTCTTCGAGAGATCAGAGATCCAAAGGCTACAAATTTCCCATCCATCCCCATTTTAAAGTAGAAAATGGTTGTTCTTGCACTTCAATTGCCTTGTTTTCTAAGAGCTCTATTCTGGAATGATGTGGTTCGAACTTCTGATTGTAAAATTCTCTACAACAATGATCAGGATTAGTGAGATGTCTTGTTCTCTGATGTAACCTGAACACAAACAAATAGCTGGCAATGTAATTACAATCAAGTCTCTGAGTTTAGGTTATTGGTTGTTAATCACCCAACAAGCATACAACACATTTGTCTACCTCCATCCAACGATAGACAAAATATACTCTATTATGAGATTGACTCACTACTTGGTTTTCTCCTCAATACTAGCCTGGTCTATAGATATCTTAATAACAACCCCGCAAGGGAAAAAATCTTCCATGGATACTTTTTATGAATTTGGTAAAGCTTAACTAGATAGTCTCTTAGGATTGGAATATCAGCAATGACAAGATTTGGATTACCCTCTAAGTTGCTCATCTCTGGCTGTAATGATGAATATTGATAAATATCAGGTTATCATGTAGCCTTTTGAAGGAAGAAACATAGTTAATAACCTTTGTTTCATAACATCATCACAGTGTTAATAAATGAATAAAATAAAAGTGGATTCCATGATTATTAAAAGGGTCCAAAACCTTTTTTGTCGATTGTGAAATTTATGGTAGCTAAGAATTAGAGCTAGATTTCCTTGCAATAAAGGAACTCTTCTTGTTTTCCCATTTGTTGAATGGAAATAATGCAGCCAAATATTGAGAGAAACAAAGGAAATGGATTCTCGAATTTAAAGAACTCAATGAAGCCTCAATATACTCATTGCAATGTACATCTCCATGGTAGGTCCAAAGGAAAACTTGCCCAACAACTTTCTTAAAAGAGAAGCGTTGCTCGATGGCCTTGCTCAAGAGAAGGTAAGATCATATAATTTTATGTTTGAAGGACTATGAACCCCTACAGTTCAAATAAATCTGCTACACTTATGCATTGAATTTGAACCCAACAGGTAAGTAATCAACCAAATGGTTGTGGTAAACTAATCATCAATTCGATTGAAGGTGGAATGGAGCAGTTTGCAAATGTTGTGGGTGTGCATACAACCCTTGCAACCATTGTACGGTTGCGTATGATGGTATTTAAACAACTAATGGTATTTCAAACAATGAATTTCTAAATTTAAGGGATGAGAATGGAAACTCAACTGAGAATTTTCAGCAAAACAATTATCACAGCCGTTGATTTTGGGGACTCCATGAGATGGACACTTTGTGTCATCTAGTTGTTATTTTTCCCAAGAATTACCATAAGTTGATTTTGAAAAAAATAAATCAATAATACAATCTAAAATTCTTCATATCCATTCACTTAACACAACTGAGGTATCAATACCATCCAACAACCATTAAATACTCTTAGAACAATCCATTAAACATTAATAAGAGTATAATCTTAAACAGATCAAGAGAATCCTCACTACAAATAAAATCAATCACATAATGTGCACACTGATTCTATCTTGGAAAACTAGTTTTGAAGGTTTGTTCAATTCTCATTTCAGCAATCTCTAGTAACCTGGTTACAATGCAACTCATTGCATTGAGCTTGTGTCTCATTGCATTATTGCTTTTTGTGTTGCTTCTGAGAAGAAGAAGATGTGTTTGTAGGTGTGACTTTGTTTTTATTCATTGTCTTGTCCCCAATTGAAGCATGGATTCCATTTCCTCAATATTTCATTCAAACTACTCCTTTGGGACCGAAACACCAACCCAATAAGGTAAATNAATATTTCATTCAAACTACTCCTTTGGGACCGAAATAACAACCCAATAAGGTAAATTTGCAGTTTGGGACTTTGAAGAAGCATGAAGGGTTCTCACCATATGTGAATATGAGGTACCATATGGGCCTTGTGTTGACTTCTTCTATCAGTATCCATACAATTGGAAGATGGATTAAGAAGGAGAAGAGGGTTATCGATGAGTTTCTTCTATCTACATCTAATAATACAAAGAGCCTGTTTGTGGGTTAGTGTTGGAAAACGGTGCAGCTTTATACGGTTCAGACTATGCCAATATTAGTAGAAACATAGTTATTGCAAGTCAACACAAGGATTACTACTCCCATGGTAAGATAATGAGTAGGTTGACTATTTAAGGTGGGCCTACTTCCCAATTACAACAAGTTATTGAGCGAAGAATTTATAGTCTCTAAGACAAACATCACCATAGATTAAAAGAGTAAGAATGTCCTTCCATATTAGGGACTAATGGATTTTTTTGGTTCTAAGTAGGTCAACTTACCAGCACAATTAATTGAACTGACCCCAACCCCTTCCCCTTAGGCATTCATAGAGTAAATAGGGTAGAGTAAATAACAAATTGCACTCATGTTCTATTTATTTAATTTACCCCTTATGGATATATAAATCATAGACATAATGTTATTTTTTTGACTAGTACAATAGAAGAAAGACATTCTAGGAGACAAATTAGAGGGTAGAGACAAAGCTTATTGCAATTTGTATTTAAGTGATTTTGTTGACTTAGCCTCATCCCTCTAGAATTGCACATGACTCTTGCAATTCATGTCGAAGTGTTTTTGCTAATCTAGTATCATCACTCTATAATTGCAAACAACTCTTGAAAGTATTTGCAATGTTAGTCTTATAGTTTGGGCATTTCATATGTCTTGATGGCAAGTGTTTTTCCATAAAAATTGTATATATATTTTATAGTCTAAATGCTTGGAAATTCTGTAATATGTCAATATGTTATCTTGAGATGAGATTGTCCTTTTCTAGGTTTGTAATTATGCTTAACATGGTTATATTAATTAAATGAACTTAATTTTTTTTATTATTGTTTTTCTATACAGGAGCAACAAAGGATAGTACAAAGAAAAGTTGAAGTTAAGGGAAACAAAAATCAAGGTATGCACCTTTGAAACTGTATTTCCCTTTTTCATTTCTGGTTAGGTAATGCCATAAACTTAACCTCAGAATAATTTGAGGACCATAAATTACAAAAATGGAAAAAATAATAGATGTTGAAAGCTACCAGATGAAAGAGCACTTCATTATACATAATAACATCGATCATGTGTTGAATACCAATGGTCTTTTCATATTACATGAATTCTCTTATACTCCGGGAGATTTCTTCTTTGTTGCATTTCAATTCCTATTACACTTTCGTTATTCATCAATTCAATTACGAAATTGATTAATAGATCACTTCTTATTTTGTTTAAACAATGGTGATGTAGAAGCATTACATTCATATCAATATGAACTAGCATCTGATTTTTTGTACCAATTTCATGGAATTCATGACATTCAGACATACCTTCACAAAATGATATTTTTTACATCTATAAATTTGAACCAAACTGAAAGAGGCCTATGGGGAGATACATTTTGCATACGATGGCTAGCCAAATGGTTAAATGTATCAATTGGAATTTGGTCCTTAACAAATAAAACAATATATTTTCTATTTAATAAAGATGCAAATACATAACAATGTTTCATTTTGTTTCATGATGCAAATCCTATCAGTGGTCACTATGAACCATTGATTTGCAAAAAAAATTCCATCTCCACTTTTGAAGAAATTAATATTTTATTTTCGCTAATGTGCAAAGATCTTGAATGCCATTGGAAATGTATTATGCATGATATGCATCGTCATGGATTGAACAGAGCAACAACTAGTACATCTAATTGCGGGGATAGTCTTTTTAGTGCAATTTTCTATTTGGTGGAAACCAACTTTGATTTACATTCTTTAAGAATTTATGTTGTGCAATATTTTTGCAATGCAATTATGAGTGGTGATTAAAATTCATTTCATTGCTTGCAACAAAACCCATTTGGCAATACCATACAAAATATGGCAATGCCCTATGAAAAACGAAAGGTAGAGGGCGTACCATTTTTTTTTCAATGGATATCGATCATATTCAAAGTAAATATCCGAGTGTGGTATTTCTTTACTAATAACATTTCTAACTTCTATTTTTACAGTTCAAAATCTGACATAACATTTGAAACAGATGCATCACACATTCACTATGAACCACTACTAAAAGAACGATGTGAACATGAATGCATTGCAAATTCTGATCATCTTACAATAAGGCCAAACAAAAAACATAATATTGATTACCCTATGGTTAATTAAATTCCAAGTGAAAAAAGTAGAGGCAAATGTATATTGCTACCTGAACATGTACTAGAAAATCCTCAACATATACAACATGTCCATAATGAAAAAACATTGACATTGACAAATAATAATGACAAGTTTCAGATAAATTTTCATCAAGAAAAAGAAATCCCAACTAAAAAGCGTAGGCTTAGTTATCACAAATTAAAAAAATGGCATGAGTAAAAAACAAATGCATTGACACATTCTCTATTGAATATGGCACAGATAGAGGATGTAGATGGACACTGTACATAATTTCTCAATGAAAAAACACCTCCTATTCATAGTAAAAAAATGACATATCATAGATTGAAACAAATAACGCATAGCAATGAAAACAAAAAAGAAGCATCAACTACCAAATATTTCCACGTAAAAAATAAAGATGCAAAGCAAATTTATTGGCAACAAATTCGAGACACACCTAGCAACAAATCTGAAATATGTGAAGAATTTCATTTTTCAAAGAGCATTAAGTTTCTTACACATGACTTGGAAAAAGAGTATCTAATCCTAACATCAAATGACAGGTCATTTTCAACTAAAATGATATGTGCTTCTTGCAAAAGAACACTTCAAAATGGAAAATTGCCAAAGTTTGCAACACCTAAACAGATAAGACGCAACGTGTTGTTATCGGTTACAAGTACAATTTTGGAACTTGAAGAGAGACTTGTATCATTGAGAATTTAATTTGCACAAATTAGACAATGGGGTTATAAACAATCCCAAATGGGCTTAACTGGATCAATTATCAATGCACCTGTCCATATTGATATTGTGCAAAAAGAATTTCCACATTTTTTGAATGAAACAACAACAATAACAGTTGCATTGAAAAGGCGCTTTCCATAAAAGAATGCATATCAAACAAGAAAAGTACGTGTACACATTTTCATCAAAGCATTGAAAGAATTGTTCTATAACTTTATATAATAATGAAAACATTTCTATAAATAAGGACTGGAACCATGTTCTAGAATAAGACAATGATAAATCCATCGAAACTACACATACTAATAATGAAAGTGATACAGAGAATGAATTAGAAAGTGAAATACCTATAGAGATGCTAATACATGGATTCACAAAATCACAACGCATCCATGATTTGCAATACAAGATCATTGAACTTGCACCAGCTGAAGGAAAACATCCACTTGGGGTTTTCAAGGATAAATATGCAGAATAAATGAAATTTCCAACATTATTCTATGAAAATCCATGCAATGATGACATTACAAAGAGATTCAACTATCAAAAAATAGTGCAATGGGAGTTGCTACATGCAAATCATGATTTTTCATATCACACAACAAATTTGTTTTTCAAAACATTGCAAATAATAATTGACAAAGTGCTCTCTCGCATATGGAAAGTGCTCTCTCGCATATGGATATGAATAAGAAAAAGACAGTTAAAAGTGAGAAATCTATTAACAAAAGATGCTAAGTACAAACCGAGCTTAGAAAAAATATTGAAATTTGATATTGGATACATAGATTTCAAGAACATTCACATTTCTCCTGATTACTTGCAACATATGAAGAAAAATATATTTGCAATGATACGACAGTTAGGGCCTCTAATTTTTTTCGTCAAATTTACAAGTGCAGAGAATCAATGGAATCCATTGGTGACAACATTAATTGAGTTGCATAAGAATAGAAAAAAGATAAATCACATTGAAACATTAGAAGATGACAAAATTGATTACCTCATAAGAAAAGACCGAGTCACATGTAGTCGCTACTATAGACACATAATCAATGCTATCAAACAATTGATATGTCATGATGAAATGTTATTTAGAAAAGTGTTGGACTATTACTTTGTAATAGAGCTCCAAAATAAAGGAAGTGCACATGAACATGGAATGTTATGGATAGAAGACGCTCCAATATATGGAAAGAGTAACAACTTGGAAATTGAAAATTTCCTGGACAAATACATAACTTGTAACACATATCATTTGGATCTAGATATTTCCAAAATGCATAGGCATTTCCATACAATAAGTTGTAGGAAGTGGAAGAATTCACATTGTAGATATAATTTCCCCATGTTTCCAATTAAAAGGACAACAATCCTTGAACCAATTAATTTAGTTGACAAAGCACTCAATGAAAAGTTGAAGTCTCTATTAACATTTATGGAAGGAAAAAATTATGATTGCTTAACAAGCTTCGAAGACTTCTTGATGGATATTGAACTAACAAAAGATGAATACATACAATTAATACAATGTACAATAAAGCAACCAACAATTTTCCTAGAACAAAAACCTTCACATATTTGGAACAATAGTTTTGCAAAGGAAATGACAAATTTATGGGATGCAAATACATATGCACAGTATGTGCTTAATGATTATGCTGCAACATCGTATTTCACTTCATACATGACCAAACTTGACAAAACTATGGAAAATCAATTTCGAATAATACACAAAGAACATGAAATAAGTAACGTTGATGCTATGCAAATGATACATACACTTGGAAATACATTGCTTAATCTTCAACAAATTTCATCTCAACAAGCAGTTCATATTTCACTTTCTTAGCCACTTCATTGTAGTTCAAGAGAGTGTATATTTATAAACACATCGCCAGTTGATGAACGAACATTTATGCTTATGCCACCATCGCTCTTAAAACAAGAACCTGACAACTCAAAAGATGTTATGTGCCATTCTGTTATTGATTAATACATTGAACGTCCACATGATATTAAGCATATTTGTCTTGCAAAACTTGTATCTAAGTACAAGAAAAATGGCACACACATATCAAAAAGGAAAAAACCAAATGTAATATGATTTGTTAAATAGAATAGACACATTGACTATGAAAATTTCTGTAGAGAGAAATTTCTATTATATGATCAATTTGAAGAAAGTGAATATACATTGAAACATAAATTACCAACATGGCAAGTTGCATATAGCTTCTATCAAAGTAAAATACAAATCAATGAAGCTAAATTTACATACAATATCAATCCAACATGGGGTGACCTCGAAAATACAATTGAACAACTAGATAGTAGCCCTATGGATATTGATGGTACAATGACAAAAGAAGAGACCACTACAATCCATTCTGAACAATATGATTTAGCAACAGACTTATAATGTCCTAGAGAATCCAATATGAAGAGATCCATTAACCTTGGATTTCAAGTCAAAAACCACCCATTTTTCATAGGGAATGAAGAGTATTAAAAAATTAGAAGAATGTTGAATAGAGAACAACAAGAAATTGTGAAAGACATTGCATACAAAAAATGTAGCGACATGCACACACCATTGTACTTATTCCTTACAGGTGGAGCAAGAACAGGAAAAACATTTATAGCCAAGGTCATATTCCAACGCCTTATCCGAATCTATGATGCATATAATACAAATGATCCTTTGAAACCTAAGGGCTTGGTATTGGCATATACGGGTAATGAAACATATAATTAAGGTGGAACAACAATCCACTATGCATTACTAATTCCCTTGAACAAGTCACATTTTCTTCCACTTAGCAAAGAAACATTAGACACCTTATCAAAACTTTATCAAGAACTACAACTTGTTTTCATAGGTGAAGCTTCTTTGATTGGAAGTCGATTCTTATATTCCATTGACAATCGAGTAAGAAACATATAACATGTACAAACCAAATACTTTGGAAACATTGATATGATATTGTAACATCCCTCTCTTGCACGCACTGAGAAAACTTATTCTTTGAGGACACTTTCTTGCAAGAGATCCAGATTATTATACTATTGGCCGTTGATTTTATGATTATGAGGCATTATGGATGTAATTATATGTTGTTTTGTTGTATTGACTTAGATAGGTGCTATTGATTCAGTTCTCCTAAGTGTGCAGGATTTTGGACATTGAGGATGCAAAGGCATCGATGAAACCCTTGGACTCTAGAATGAGTCAGGGAGTGGACAATTGGGGTTTGATTGTTGTATATATGACCTATGTACATCTGATTAGATGTTATGGTAATGTATTTTATTTCTGACATGATTCATTGATGATGCAGGTTGACAATAGTTTGTCAACCATAATCACATGTGGATTAGAGGGGTCACGCATGACTACCAGAGACATTGAGGGAGAGGTGTGGACAAAAACCCTGCCACATCCTACTAGAATTCTCGTTCTGGCTCGATTTGTAGGTTAAGGATTACCTAGTTCGAGAAGACCCACGATGCCACGAGGGTAGACTGCGATAGTCCCTCACGATGATTCTAAGGGGCGCGCAATAAGGCAGGGGCCTTATTCATTAGAGGCCCTTAGTCTCCCACAATATCACCTGGAGGAGTATTGACTCCAGGGGTTTTTGATGTCTACCAAGTCAGTCAAGAGGCAAGTGGCACCCTTGTAGCACCTAGTGTGTCCTGAAGGGCATGTCGCGCAAGGGAAACATAATGAGGCGAGTGTCACCCTTGGAGAATCTAGTGCGTCCTGAAGGGCACATCATTTTGTTAATTAATAAGTGAATAAACCTAGATGGCCTTAGAATGAATGATGTGATGAGAAAGTTTTAAAAACAATTTCCCCTAATAAAAATGTCATCGAGCCTCAGAAATTAAAATCTAGGCCTAAGTGATATTTGTGGAAAACAACAACAACAACAACAACATCAACAACAACAATAATAATCATTAAACATGTGATAAAAAGGGGTTAAGAAATGCGATTAAATTATTAAAATCAAATTATTTTGAGGGATTAATTTTTTTTTTTTTTTTAAAAGAGGGAAATTGATTGTTTGTTACATATGATAATTAAACTTTTTAACTAAAAGAAAAAGGGGAAAAAGGGTAAAGTCTACAATTTCTAATTTAAGTTTTAAATAAAAAGGGAAAGAGGGAAATTTAAAAGAATTAGGAAACTAAGGGAAAAAGGGGGAAACATAAAGAGAAAGGGAAACATAAGGAAAAAGAAGAATAACTAACTTAGCAAGGAATCTTGCCTTTAAGAACTTTCTAAATTGAAATCAACTAGTAAATTAGTAAGGGGATACGTCATTAAAATATGTAAGGGAATATGGGAACACCTAGGAGTGATTCTAGGAATGTTTATAGGTGGGTGAGGGAAATAGGAGTAATTAAATACTTAATGAAATCATTTTTTGGTGCAACGAAGGGGATGGGTGACACATGTACGGGGAGGATTTTTTCTAAATTAATTTATTGAACATTCAATTAAATGGGAAATTGGGAAATAAATGACATAGAAACTCTATATAAAGAAGGACGGAGGAGGAGGATGGATCTCTCTTCTTTGATGTGTAACGTTACGCTGCAAAAGTTTTGACTTCACTGACTTATCTTGTGGGAGTTGGGATACCCAACTCGATGAGGAGTGGTAGCTCGACTTTGCAAGGCGAGCTAGGAGCTAGTTGTTCTCTATTTTAGTGTGCGTGGCCTCTTTGCATTTAGAGGGGATAAGGGGGAAGAAATGTACCCCTAGCATTGGCTAGGAGGTACTGGTGAAGTCACAGCTATCGACAAGTGGGAGCAGAATGGAGCGCGCGGGACAACGACTCAGAGCACCTGACTTGGGCTATGGTATGCATGATTTTATTATGAATGGTTTATTAATATTGATCTCGAGCTTTCCTTTCTATAATTTTAATTGTGTAAAGAAAGTTTTTTACTTAGCATTTTAATCGAGAAATTAAACTCACCATAGCCTTAATCTCGTTTCTTTACTTGATTCCCTTGGAAATTGATCCTTAGATGGTGTGACTATACTATTGGTTTTATTGATTTATTATGAAGAGTTTGTGCTTTATACTTCGTTCTCATCCCTAGATCATCAGTCCATGCATAAACAGTCAACTAGGAGTCGGATCGATGGTTTTCACTTTGGTGTTAATAGACCTATAGATCCTAATGCCCTGCTTTTCTGTGTGTGGATGATGAGCGAAGGATGTGTTTGCCTAGTTGTTTACCCCTTCTTATCTCCGCATTTTGATATTCACCTTTGGAATGGCCTCTGCATGTTATATCACCTCTAAGTCCTAAATGTTCTCGACATCTGAAAACTTTGTTTAGTAACCTCTGCAATTTATTGTTTTTGATGGCAATTTTCTATGCATTTCAACACACTCACTTACAAAATTATTTTAACTTTGCGTTTTTTATTTATTCCTGGATAATTTAACTCTGCGTTTAATGCACTCCCTAGCAAATACATTCTACGTTTTTATCAACTTTTAATGGAAAATTTTACCCTACGGTCTTACCCATATCACTGAAGTTTCAGTGCGAAAGTGATACCCCGCTTATTCACCTTACCCAACAACTTTTCTTGGTGTTATCACTGTATGGTAGCATTTTTTCTTTTTTCTGCGTAATGGTTGACATTTATTATTTTTAGGGTGCAACTGTTACCTTCCATGCATAGTATTTTTTTTTATATACCTTATGACTGAGTTGAATCTTCCTGGCAACGTTTTCCTTACCTGTTATTGACTGCGATGTTGAGGTTATACTTGGTGACTATTGTTGATGATAAAAATCAGTTTGTTTCCATTGATGAACCCAACAAGCGTGATGTTAAAACTCATCATTTTTTTTCCCTTTATCTGACCATGATTATGTGATAAACCAACCACATCGATTTTTTCTCTTCCTTCTGAATCGTAATTTACACCTGTGTTTCATTAATCAGGATTCTATTGCCACTGGCACAATTCTTGTTCCACGGATTGGCCCCATGCACATTCATTTATGATTGCGATACATGATCTTCTTTGCGTTTTATGAGGGCTAACATAGGCGCTTATGCTGGTGATTTATGATTTTGGCATTGAGATTTATTGGTATGCCAGCATTGACAGTAACTTGAATAAGTGACAACCCTTTTCATATGTGTTTTGTATAATAACAATCAACAATGATATAGTATAAACTGAACCGCATTCTTAGCATTTAATATTTAAAGTTTTTACCCAGCATGCTTGAAGGAAATTGATTTCATCGAGATACATACTGATAATAATATTATCAATATCTCTAGTAGTAAATTAACCATAGTTTTAAATCTCTGAACCTTCCATGGGAGTCATGATAACATGGATTTCTGACT
>JZKD02S1369868.1:0-11483 GCA_000966675.3 Picea glauca
TACCCCTACCCCTCCTTTTATAGGCTAGAAGGAGCTAGGGTTTTTGGCGAACTCTCGGCCATGCATGGCTCGGAGTTCTAGTTAACTGACAAAAAGCCTCGTGTCCCGGTGGAAACTTTCCTGATTTCTTGCTTTGTTAGGTACCCGCGGGCTGCAGTGGGTTAGCCCGCGGATACCCGCGTGCAGTAGAAGGACAGCAAGCGGTTGCCCGCGCCCAGTGAGAAGTTAGGGTGCGGGTCGCTTGTTTTAAGTGGTTTTTGAGGATTTGTTTCAGCATGGCTTTGGCTAGGAAGAGGCATGAGTAGGCCTGATGCCAGATAAACCTGTATGGTGCATTTTAGGGTTATAACAGCGGGAGGTTTGATTTCCGGATACCCAAAATTTTTGGGTAAGGGAGATGAAGATGTTGAGCAACATTGGTTCTTGTGCAAAGCAACCTGGAGATCTCGAGGGACTCCGGATGCGAATAAGTTGGTCGAGTTCTAGACTACCTTGAGAGGTTTCGCTCTCAAGTGGTACATGAAAATCATTGATCTAGGAGTGCCAAGAATACAAGATCAAGTGTTCACACTTGGCCAGGTACGGACAAGGTTCATAACAGAGTTTAAACTACCTTAGTCAGGACAACAGTCTCTGTCTGAATTACGTGAGATCCAGCAGCAGGAAGGTGAATCAACTTGGGAATACAACCATAAGTTTAAAGATTTTATAGGAAGGTTAGCACACCCAATCCATTAGGAACACCAAAGGGAGTGGTGCATTCAGGGATTTCTACATCTGAATCGGATTCCGTTAATGCAACAACGGATAGTCATGTTGGCATACGCCTTGGAACAATCAATGAATATTGAAGCCATGGCGGGATACCCTAGGATATTGAGAGTGAACAAACCCCCAGCAGATGCGAATTTGGCACAACTACAAGGGAAAATATCATCTCTTATAGAAAAAATTCAAGAGATGACAATACCGAGAACAGGACAACTGCAAGTCGGTGCACCAGATTTTATGCAGAAGGACATCTGGCGAACGAATGTCCATGAATGAGGGGAATGGGACTTCCTCATAATCTGATGAGCCCCCACTAGGACCCATAGGAGGACTTTCACAAGTGTCTATGAACTTACCATTTCATAACCCCCACCCCGTATCATGCTTTTCCTGGGAACCAAACAACACCAACAGTTGAGTATTGTGAAATTTTTCAAATCCATGGACATGGGCAAAGACAATGCCCAATTATGCAGAAATATTCGACAGTACCAAATACAATACACTGTGAGTTCTGTGCATCTACCAGACATACTACCAACCAATGAAGATTGTTGGATGCACTTGCAGATAGGTTGGACCGAACAACATTCAAGGTGAATGAAAACCCTCAGGGACCGGGAAGAGGTCAAGGAGGTGGAGTCGGAGGAGACTTCAGAGGAGGAAGAACTGGGGGAAGAGGGACAAGCAAATGTTATAACTGTTATGAGAAAGGTCACATGGCTAGAGACTTTCCTCATCTAAGGTGACCATGGTGCCCTCAATGCAAAACTAATGGGCACACAACTAAAGACTGCCCATAATTAATTGCAAAATGGAAAGATAGGGTACGAAAATGAGGAACTAACCTCATTATTTCAGAAATAAATAGGGTCATTAGGGGAAAATTTCCCAACCTCAATATATTTACTTGAGGAGGGGAAAAGATAGGAGATGATGTTGATTCCCTACCCCAGATCCAAAAAGAAGCACCTAAAGATGACAAGTATGAGCCTATAAAACATAAGTTGTTCTTTAAATATGCCATAGAAGTATTTCAGAATATTCCTAGCCCTGAGATGCAATAGAAAATCCCATAGCCTATTGTTTACCCTAATATTGTGCAAGTCCCTACTTCACCCACTACACCCAGAAACCCTATAGTCACACCAAGACAACCTGAGCAACCTCAAAATCTAGTTGACCTTTGGTTTCAATTATTTTTTGACATTATCAGGAATGAACAATTAACAGAGAAGTTGTGCAATGCGCTATACCTATTTTTAGGGAACGAAGAACCCATAGAAGTAGGAATAAGGGATAATCTTCCTAATAAGAGTACTCAGAGAGTGTAGAGAAGAAAAATATGAACTGGAAAAGAATTCAAACTAGTATCCCAGTTAGAATAATTTGAGATTAAGGATGTCATGTTGGATCTAGGATCTGATGTGAACATTTTTCCTAATAAGACTTGGGAAGCCTTAGGAAAACCTAGGCTGACATATTCCCCAATTCAACTAAGAATGGAAAACCAATACTGTATTTTCCCAATAGGAAGGCCGAAGAATGTGGAAATATATTTTTCGGGAGTGAAGACAAAGGCTGACTTTTAAGTGATTGAAATCATGGGAGATAAGGACCCTTACCCTGCTCTACTTTGAATTGATTGGGCCTATGAAAACTATGTAGTAATCAACTTAAAGAAATATACCATGACCTTTGAGGCCGATGGAATCAAGGTAGTTCAACCCTTGGATCCATATGTAGGACCCAGATCTACAGATCCAACAAATAATAATATGGAGAGAGAATATTTGTATCAGTTGTACACTGTAACATCAAGGACACGATTCGATTACATAAACCCTACTTTTGATGGATCAATAAGTTGGATAAGCATACAATCATCATACGAAGATTCAAAATTGGATTTTGATAGCTGGAAACAAGGTTCATACGAAAAATTCTCAAGGAGATGTGCAACTGTCAAGGAAACCAGATGGGTTGGGACCAAAGTTAGAGAAAATCCATTATATGATGGTACCTCAGGACTCAATAGTTTCCTACTCAGCATGGAAGAAAAGGTAGTAGAGGATCAAAGAATCCCAGTACTAGATATAGCTCTCCAAGACACCCCTACCAAATAGTGGGCCAACCATAAATCCTTACTCAGAGATTGGGACGATGTCAAGCAAGCTATCAAATATAGGTTTCATAACAAGGAGTAGCTGGAAGCAGAGATGCAAACAGATTTCCAAGTTGCGCAACTATTCAACAGAGAATCTGATCCTAAAGTGGATATCGAATAGTGTGTGACACAATGGCAAGATGCGAAAATACCCTCTCAATTCTGGGTTTAGGTATTTCCCCACTCCATAGGTTGAATCCCAAAATCTTGGTTCATACATGAGGAAACTAGAAGACAGACCAGCAACTGGCAGATGCTAGCAACTCATTTTGGCAAGGACTTCTCGTTTACAAGTACCTTGAGCTGGAAGTAGTCCTACGAAAGATTAAAGAATTTCTTTTTACAAACAATGGTAATCAGAAATCAAACCGAGGGGTATGTCCAAAACATAGCCAAGAAATTCATACCAATCTTCAACTAACCTCATCCAATAAGCCTATAAAATGTTGTAATATTAGCAGGGATTCAGAAAACCCATATGACTTATAGGAATTGAGAAACGTAGCCATTAAAGGAATAGAAGGGAAGAGATAAATATAGAACACCATACCTAGTCAAACCGATAGTTTCTATAACCACCCATTAAAAATGTGCAAGATCAATATAGGGACCACAGAGAAACCTAAGATAGCTATGGTGGGAGACTATTGGGATGAACAAACTAGTCAAGAAATATAGAGTCTGCTTAAGGAATATGAGGATTTATTCCCAAAGACATTTTCAGAATTAAAGGGAATCAAAGGAGTTATGGGAGAAATGAAAATCGAATTGAAACCAAGATCCAAGCCTGTGAGACATAGAACATATCRTCTTAACCCTAGAGTAAAAGAGAAGGTTAAGAAKMAKATAGACAAGATGTTGGAAGCTAGACTCATTTTTGCAGTAGAAGAAGCAGAATGGGTTAGCCCAATAGTCATCCAAAGCAAGAAAGGCACRGAGGATATGAGGGCCCGTGTAGACTATAGAAGCCCCAATTATGCCTATGTGCATGACCCTTTCCCAACACCTTTTACTGATGAGGTKCTAGAAAAATTTGCAGGTAAGGAATCATACTTGTTCACAAATGGATTTTCAGGGTACCACCAAGTCAGGATCGCAAAAGAGGACAAAAASAAGACCGCATTCATAACAAAATGGGGATCTTTCGCATACAATGTGATTCCATTTGGCTTGAAGAACGCCCYTGCAGTTTTGTCCATGATTGTAATATCATATTTCAAAGARTTTATTCACAAGTTTATAGAATTTTATATGGATGATTGAACAATATATATTTTTCTCAAGGAACATGTAGCATTGTTACATTAGACGTTTGACAAATGCAGAGAATTGAAGATATCATTGAATCTCAGAAAGTGTATTTTATGTGTACCACATGGGAATTTATTGGGCCACATAGTATTTCGAGAAGGAGTCTTAGTAGACCTATCCAAAGTCGCGGTTATCGCGAATATGACACCACCTACGAGTGCTAAGAAGTTACGCTCCACATTGGGACACACAGGGTACTATCGCAGGTTCATCAGAAGATATGCAAACATTACTGCACCTCTGGAAAATATACTGAAAAAGACCGAAACATTCCAATGGACTCCAAAATGTGATAAATAATTCTAGATCCTAAAAGCGAAGCTCAATACAACATCGATTTTGATATTCCCAAACTGGGAAAATGAATTTCACGCCCATGTAGATGCTTCAAGAATCACCTTAGGATCTATCTTAGCGCAACCAGGAGATGGAAACATGGATCATCCTATCTATTTTGTGAGTCAGAAGTTGTCACAAGCAGAGCACAATTGCAAAACAACAGAAAGGGAGGGTTTAGATATGATTTATTATTGACCATTCCACATTATTTGTTAGGTTCTCATTTCAATTTTTTTATTGACCATTCCACATTAAAATGTCTAGTTAACAAACCTGTGTTTGAAGGGAGAATTTGTAGATGGTTGCTATTATTTCAAGAATTTTCTTTTGAAGTAATTGTCAAGCCTAGAAGATGCAACATAGGACCTGATCACCTGTCTATATTAGAGTTAGGGGAAAGTGGTAGAGCAATTGATGATCAGCTCCCAGATGCAGACTTGTTCTGATTTGAGGCCATAACAGAGTACTTGGAGGACATAGCAGTATTCTTAAGTACAGGGGCCTACCCAGAAACATAGTATGCAACCCAGAAACACCATATGGTTATCAGGGATGATTTTAAGGGCTAAATTTCGCTCATGGGATAACTTTCCATGTTTTTTTCAAAAATTTGATTCGCTATTTTAAAAATGATTCGCCCAAATTCTATATGATACAATTATTTTACCTTAAAAATCGCCAAAAGTTTATAAAAAATGTATAAAATCCTTAGAAATTTGAAAATTTTTACAAAAATATCGCCAAACATTTATAGTTGGCATATGAAGGATTAGTAATATTCGCCAAGGTTTCTACATTTTATAATAAATTTCCATCCTTAAAATCATCCCTGATGATTGTTAGAGTAGCATATTACTAGTTGATCATAGGACAATTGTATAAATTGGGACTAGATAGTATCCTCAGAAGATGCATCTTGGATCACGAAAGACGAGATATACTCTGGGAATGACACAACAGAGTTGTGAGAGGTCACGTAGGAGGGAAGGCCACTGCGCAAAAAGTTCTACAAGATTTACTTTGGTGGGCAATGCTCTTCAAGGATGAAAAGGCATATGCTAGATCATGTGATGTTTGTCAAAGAGTAGGTAATCCATCATGAAGAGATGAATTACCACTTAAACCAGTTCGAGATCTATAAGCATTTGATAAGTGGGCAGTTGACTTCATCGGACTAATCAACCCCACAACTAAGCATTCAAAGGCTAGGTACATCATCATCGAAACTGAATACCTTACACATTGGGCTAAGGTAGCAGTTGTTCAAGACTGTTCGACCGATACTACTGCTAGGTTCATTTTTTAGAATATTATCACTTGATTTGGATGTCTGAGGATCCTAACCAGTGATCAGGGAGCTCATTTCATTAGTATCAATATAGAAAATATTACATCAGATCTTTTGATCCAACATCACAAAATCAACCCCTACCACCCACAGGCCAATGGAACAGTAGAAGCATTCAACAAAATTTTGGAGAGAGGCTTAACAAAGGTTTGTTGTGCAAATTGGGAAGAATGGGATGACCGAGTTCTAGCAGTGCTATGGGATTACAAGACAACAAAAAAGAAACTCCATAGGTACATGCCATTCCAACTGGTTTATGGGAAAGAGGCAGTGGTGCCTACAGAATTAATAACTCCGAGTTTGTACATCGCATAGATCACACATATGTCGGAAGAAGAATCAGTTGCATAGAGACTTATGGAGGTACAATAACTCGAAGAGACAATTTTTTTAGCAAACTACCATCAATCGGTTGAGAAATCAAGGCAAAAACATTGGCATGATAGGCACATTAAAACCAAATTATTTTCCTAGGGAGACAAGATTCTACTCTATGATATCCAGTACCAGAAGTATCCTATCAAGTTGTGCATGCATTGGTTGGGACCATTTATAATTGTGGAGATCCGACCCTCAGGAGTAGTTAGACTCATGCAAATGGATTGTATGTTGTAGCCAGGATGGGTGAATGGCGCTCACCTGAAACCCTATATGTCTCAGAACATAGCTGAAATGACTGATTCCCTAGTACGAAGGAGAATGTATAATAGTTAGATTTGAGTTTTCTAATTTTTTTCTAAATTCAGTTAATAAAGCCGATGTGTGCAATTTTGCACTGCAACACCTAGTTCATTTTTTGTTTAAGTGTTGGTTGATGCAGAATGACTGACATGGAAGTGCAAGATCATAAGAACAAATAATCCATTAAATGATAGCCATTAATATGACGGGGACCCCCTTTGTGGTCTAAGGGAGAATGGATCTGAATACGATTTGAGTCCATGTGACCACATGAACCCAATCTAGTCACAACATTTATTTCCATTATGGTACTCCATCTGAATTCAGTTAATTCATAAAGTCATGATATGTAAATATGCCATCAATATTCACGGTGGGATTCTCACCCGCCAAACAAAAGGTTTGAAACCGGCCACATCCCTATCCAACTCGCACAAGTAAATGCAATAATCACCCGATAGGATTTACCTCGTTAACATGTCCCGTCGGATAACATAGATCCAAGTTGCATCCATATGGTCATGATGAACAACAATTGTTTCTAAAATTACCGCTAATCTCAAGTATAAGGCTCTGAGAACTCGCAATAACACCCATCATTTTCAAAAATAACTTAGTAATTTATGAATTTTGAATAACGAGAAAGCTTGTGGAAGTGTGAAACCCATAGTCATGACCCCTAGCCCTTAGTTCACCACAAAATTTGTGGTAACTCAGAATCCACAATGTCAAGAGCCACAAGAAGTCGAAGCACCATGTCTAAAGACATAGTGTCAAATGAGCCCTGCGACCCCCAAGTAAAGGTCATAGGTGATCTCAAGGGGAAGGTGGAGCAGGTCAAGCTCCTTGATTTGGACTTAAAAAATCCAATCTTGTTCCCCCAGATGAACATAGACGTCTTCTGGGACATGGATCTAGATGATCTAGGAGGCATGCAATTCATGCCAAAACCAAAATTTATAAACCTCTTCAACTCGACTATCATGAACCTCAAAGACCTACCATTATTCTGTACCACTGGTGAGGTTGCACAGTGCACCAAAGTCCTGATTAGCAGGGTACATGACCGAAGTATCTGGTTGGAGAGGAGGTACCCAATCCATGTTGAAGACATCCATCAACTTATTGGACTGTCCTTCGAAGGTGAGGATGTTTCAACAGGATTCTAGGGTCCTGGTAAGCATGACAAAAATAAAGGAGAGCCCAGGCTCTATGAGGGGTTTAACACAAAGAGGGGCAGACACACAACATTAATTGACCCCATACTACCAGAGACAATTAGGACGGGCTATTACATCATAGCCAACAAGGTTATGAGATAATATTACAAGGGTGAATGCACGCTAGATGCATTGTTAGTAGTATAATTTTGCGCCAATGGCGTTATGTTCACCTAGTGTATTTGCCTACTGGAGGAACTACTAGTAGATTGCGAGGAAGCCCAAGAAAAGGGAGGTACCTTCACCTATGAATATCTATTGATGGCATTCACAATTTTCAAGTGGAAGCCACCTATGGGAAGGTTGTCGATGCTAGCAGACAAGGGGAAACTGGTGAAGATGTTCAAGCCCTGGCAGTCCAGGACAAATTCGGAGAATACAGCTTTCAACAACACAACGTTCTCTAAGTGGTAAAATGAGATTATAGATGCAACATAGAGGCAACACATTCCACAGGAGCTCCTCAACTACAACACCAAGAATATTGATTTCAACATGAACCGACATCATACATTTTTATGGACAAGGCATGCTAACAAGGAGGATTTCCACTTGAAAATGTTGTCATTCTCCTTAGGAGAGGAGGCCTTAGACAAAGAGGTAATGTTGTCGTCGGGAGTCAAATGTAACCAACACAAGTTGGGGATACACTACATCCTTCCTACCGAGCTGCTGAAGAAAAAAGGCAAAGAAGAAGGCGTAGGACCGAGCTTAGGCTCAAAGCTGCAGAAGAAAGAGGATCTGGCACAGTCAGACTCTAAGTAGGAGGAGGAGATGCAATTACCGAAGCATAAGAAAATAACACTTTTGATCTTCCATTTGCTGCCAGATAAAGTCGTGTTGACCGGTGAGGACATCAACAAGATCCTAGGTGTTATGTTCGTTACTGAACCAGTGGTAAAGAATCTCAGAATCGGGGTCTTGCTGAGTAAACCTTTGAACCACCAATCCATTTCATCGGTTATCCCCCACACTCGCACAGTGGTCAAAGAAACCCCCATTATCCATATTCAAGATGGACCTGATCCTGACACCTTCCCATCCACCATCATCACTGAGTAGCCTCTGTCATCACCACAACCCTAGTCACCACCCCCAAAAACCACCAGTCCACCCCAAGCCACAAATCCATAGAAAATGCAACTTGATATACCAAAGAAAGCAAAGGGAGAACTCCCAGAAATGACCCAGGAGTTTCCTAAGCTGAGACCAAAATTTTTTGGTCCAAACACTGAAGTACGAGAGTAGATCTTGTAGCTAACTGGTTCAAACCCAGACATCCAGGACCAACAGATTGTGCCTTTTGCACAGGAAAAGGACACCCAAACCATGGAGGAGCCACAAGCCCAAAAAAAACAACACATCCCCTCAACGACCAAGGTTTAGGGTGCCCAATAAATCACAACACAGGAAGCAGATGCAAGAAATTGGAAGGACATACCAAAGGTTCAGAAGGAACCAGAATCAACATTCGGGTAGACTGTGACATCCATGCAAGAACAGATGGAGCTAGTTCTCCAGAACCCTTAGCAATGCGCAGATATGATGCAACTCTACATAGCTAGAACAAAGGTTTTGACACTCTTTCCCTCAGCGCTAAGGTTGAGTATTGCACCAGAACCATCAACAAAGGAGAAGGAAGAGACCCGCTCGGAGCATTCAATGACTCGTGGACTTCCACTGCAGTCTCGAGCACCTAGAGATGCAGTCCCTTCATTTGCTGACCTGGCACAGTGGCCAGTGATGCACTTGTTTGGACTAATCTGAGCATCCACTGATCATCTAGAGAAGAGGCTCCAGTAGGCTGAGAAGTCTTCCAAATACACAAGCGATGAAGTGATCCTTGCGCAATCTTGCAGGACACAAGAAGCACATGAAAAGATCCAGGTTGAGCGCTGACTATAAAGAGTGTAGGAAAGGCTTTCTCAAACCTAGCTAGAGATTTGTAAGTTTGCATCTGAACATCCCAAAGCCAATGATGTAGGAGAGCCAAAGCATCATATTGAGATATTCCAAGGAGCATGGACACAACTCGTCATTCGTGCTAAGAATCTGGAAGTGCAGTTGCAATAGAATCAACAAGAAGTAGAGAAGTAGCCTCATAAGCTATAGGAGCAGATGTAGAAGATAGTACTGGAAGGCAACAATGCTCGAGCAACACTACATAAGCACACAGCGGAATGAACAAATATTTTTAGGGAAGTCAACGATTGGATGGGCATCATCGCTAGATGCAACCAGGTCTTGGAATATGTGCGCACCAAAATACAAGTGTTGAATTAAGAAGGTGCAGCCATGGTGGATCCGCTGGAGCAACAACAAAAGTTCGAACAGATCCAGTAGGTGGACAATGAACTGAATTCCCTCTTTGAGACACATTCCATAGCAAAGAAAGAGTTGCACAACTTCTGACCTGTCATTTATATAGTGTATATGTAGATGCATCAATTTGATACAACAATAGATTCTGAGTGGAACTTGTTGGTCGCATCCAAGCCAAAAGGGTGTAATACAGAGGCAACCCAATAGTTTGTGGCAGAGGCATCACTCCTTGCCAAGAAGTGGCAAGATAAAGTTGGAAACTTTCAAGGAGTGAGAAAGTGGGCCTTGGAGTTGGTCCCAGAGTTGGGCCCTTTGTTTGAAGAGGAAAAAGAAGAGAAAGCACAAACATAAGAGAAGAAGAAAGAAGAAAAGGAGGACAAGGGAAAACAACAATTTCTTATGGAATATGCAAAAGAACCGAGAACTTGACTTGAGGGTGAGTCAAGGTTTGTGGTCGGAGGCTATTGGGCCCTTCATTTTTGGGATAAGGAATTTTGCAATTTTTGGCCTAGTACAAGTTGCACAAGCTTCAGAAGAAGCGGAACAACAGAACAAGGAGAAGAAACATAAATCAGTTGTGAAAAGGACAACACAATGCCAACTAAGAAAAAGTGATTGCAACAGAACAAGAAAGTGTGAAAGCCGAGAAAAAATACATAACCTAGCTTATATATAGGGACGAACATGATTGTAAAAGGGTTCGCTATTGAGTCATCTGGTTGTTGTTATTGTTTGATCGAATTATGACTATGTTTAGTCTAATATTCCCCTCTATAGAAGGTTGTTGTCAGTTGAGTCAAGTAAGGTTCTGAGTCTATAATGCAATCTGCAACCCTTTTGAGAGTAGATCTCTGTGACATGAGTTCAAAGCCAAGAGTCTATAATAGAGCACTATTGTATGCTTCTGAACTTGTAATTGAAGGAAGATTCTGAAGATATTATAAGGAAGGATCTAAATTTTCAAAATATGTTGTGTCTTCTTGTGTTTTACTCATGCATTAAAATACTTATTTATGGTTTATAAGTTCCTCAAGATGGTTATGTTTTTAAATGATTTTTTGCAACATAAGTAGGTTCAATTCTTGCACACATAAGATTCATATCTATCTTATAGCTAGATGTCTTACGCAAGGTCAGGATGAATCCTGAAGGTTCTGTGAATCTGCCTAAGTATTTTCCTTACCCTTCCCTATCTATTTGTCTCAGTAGCTCTTCGGGTGAGACTTCTTCTCTTTAGAGAAGATGAAAATGAAAACACTCTATACTATTCGATACCTTTTGTTGGTAACCTGAGAAGGAACCTGGTCTGATCAAACTTGTGCCA
>JZKD02S1369879.1:0-11483 GCA_000966675.3 Picea glauca
CATTCTCTGATGGATTCTATCTTCTCAAGATCCATGGGTATCCCGTCCTTTGAAATAATATGCCCCAAGTAATGGATCCGTTTTTGATAAAATGATCACTTGATCAATTTAGAATACAATTGGTTCTCTCTTAGTACCTGTAACACCATCCTCAGATGTTTTTGATGCTCTTCTTCCGACTTGGAATACACCAGGATGTCATCTAAAAATACTATGAAAAACTTGTCCAGATACTCTTTGAACACACCATTCATTAGGCACATAAAAATAACGGGTGCATTTGACAACACAAAAGGCACCATTGTGAATTCATAATGACCGTACCTTGTTTAGAAGGCAGTCTTGTTGATGTATTCATCCTTTATTCTTACCTGGTGATATCCTGATCTAAGATGTATTTTTGAAAATATTTTAGCATCCTTCAACTGATCAAAGAGATGATCAATCCTTGGCAAAGGATACTTGTTCTTACCAGTCACTTTGTTCAACTGTTTGAAATCGATGCACAATATCAACGTCTTTTCCTTATTCTTCATGAACAGGACCGAGGAACCCCAAGGTGACATGCTTGGGTGTATATACCCCTTCCTCAAGAGCTCCTCAATATGAAATTACAACTCTTTCATATTCGATGTACTCATTCTGTAAGGATATTTCGACATTGGAGCTTCTCCAGGAATCAAGTTTACAAAGAAGTCAATATCTCTTTTTCGGAGGTAGTCCGAGTACCTCTTGAAATATATCCTCAAACTCCTTTAATACCACATGGTCTTCTATATTTGACACCTTATCCTCAGGTTCTTCTTCCAAGCGGGTTGCAAATAATTGACAGCCTTTCCCGAAGCATTTCTTCAGCTGCATTGCTGAGATTTCTTTGACATCAACAACTCTAGGAATTCCTTGAACTGTTTTCTAATTTCCTTCTTCATCCAGGAAAGTGAATGCCTTAATACGACAGTACAAGATGTCATGGTGTTGGTTCAACCAATCCATCCCAATTAGATGGTCATAAGAACCTAAAGGATGAATGTTCAATTCATCCTTTATGCTCAGTCCATTCATGTCCATAGGACAAGACTTAACCGACTCTGTAACCTTTCTCTTGGTTCCTGTTGCTAGTTGCACTAACCAAGATTTTCCATGTTTTCTTCTCGACAATTGAAAAATTTCCACCACTCTAGGATCTATATAGCTATGGATAGAACCTAAATCAATTAAAATAGTAAAGGCATGGTTGTTGATCATACCTTCCACTTCAATCGTGTGTGACTGATATTCAACCTTCTTGTTGTCTAGGGTTGCGTAGATCCTTGGCATTCTACTGCCCATGTCCTCCACTATTTCATCTTGCTATACATTGTGGACAACTCTCATCTTATCATTTTTGTGGGGACAATCTCTGTACCTATGGTTCCCTTTAAAACCCCAACATTCCATAGGTGGAGGTCTTGAAATTTTCCCACCCACTTCAGCCTTCCTGGGCTCTCTAAAAGATGGTTGTCCCTGAGGACTATTTATGAAAAAGGGAGGTTTGTTTCCCTTCTGCCTCTGCTCTTTCTTGAACTTCTTCTGGTCATCCCAAGCCTTCTGAAAGGTAGGCTTTTCTCTTTGTTGTTCATATAAGCATTTCACTCTTCTTATCGTTTCTTCCATAGTCTTAGGGTCATCATAATGAATCTTGTCCCCAATGGAAGGTGGTAATACACTTAGATAACTTTGAATATTGACAGACCCATCTTTGCTGAACAAAACATACTTCAACAATTCCAAAAATCGTCATTTGTATTCATCAATGGTCATGCTATCGCGCTTGAGTTCAAAGAACTCTTTCATCGTTTTATCATAATATCTCTTAGTCAAGTATTTCTTCTCGAAATACTGCTTGAATTCTTTCCAAGTGATATCTTTCTCTCTAATGTGCTGCACCTGGACAAGTTGATCCCACAACATGGGTGCTTTTCCTTTTAGTTGATACACCACAATTCTTCCTTCTACATGAGAGGAATAATTCTATAGTTGGAAATGTTTCCTCATGCCAAGCAACCATTCTCATATTCCTCCTTCTGGTGCTCTCCATCAAACATGGGAGGCTTAATCTTGTTCATCTCGCCCTTTAGTTCATTTACTCCAAATATCATATGTTTTCTAGTAGGAGATGGGCTTGAACTTATGCATGCCTCCTTATAGGAATGTTTCGGGGAGTGACGACGATGCCTGCTAACACTTATTGATATTGTTTTCTTCTCAGGGATCCTGCGACTCATTGTTTTGCTTGAGTCACTCTCCTTATCCAATTTATTTTCGATCCTTTCTAGGGTCCGCATCAACTTCAAGATGAATTCTCCCTGTTGATCCCTAGATTTCATGAGATTTATATTATCATCTTGGTGAGCCTAGGCATCTTTCTGCAATCTTTCAATGATTTTCATCATATACCCTTCCTTATCCATCTCTTCTCCGTGCCCATTGGAGTTCGATTCTTCAAATCCTATATGGAGATCCATTCCTTTTGATTCATTCTCTGAACTGGAAGCAATCCGTGCCTCTTCCATTTCTTTGCACTCAGTGGCAATTCACTGTGATCTTGACACTTGTTGAACTCTGCAAACACAACGTGTAGTCAACCAGAATTTTTTAGACCATCATTCCTTAACAATTTCCACAGCATTCATAAACCAATATGATTCAATAAATCTTTCAAACTCCATTTCCTTTCGGGCTCTACTCTGCAAAGTTTTTGGGCACTAGCCCCTTTCTCTCAGTCCCCAACCCATGCGACCATGGGTCGTGACCAAGCGCTAAATCAATAATCACTTACTCGGGCCTTCGGCCTTCGGCTTCATAATATTTCAAAGCACAACACAAAAATCACTCGAAGTTCTGAGTTACTGAACTCGTGTAGTAGGGTGGATCAACCATCTACTTCTACTCAGCATACGATGACTGACACTCACTATGGAACCTTAGTTGTTTGAGTTCTGGGTCTTCGGGACTTTGGAGCTTTGGAGGATCTCACATCCGCACATCCAAACTGTTAATCTTCAAACATTCCCAAACACCTTTGGTGACGCCATTACGTCACATCACTTAATGTTTTCCAATTGTGAGGGCACGAAACAGTGGTTTGGATCAACCTGCCTTTAGTCCCGTAATTCTTCTAACACTGACATGTAACCCCTTAGTGAAACTGCGGTTTGGATTGCGGGACCGCCTTGGAGAATTAGCTTCTGTGAAACTTGGTTCCCTGCAATGTCTCATGGTCATTGATCTTGATGTATCGTGATCAATGCCACTGTGGGTCCTCCAACATTTAACTACGTTATGTAACCGCGAGCCCCACTAACCATGCTCATATAGGATGCCACATGGCATAATACTAGTGACTGAAACATGGCCCATTCATATGGGTGACACTTGTCACGTTCCAAATGAAATTTCAATATTCCATGGGTTCTAAGCCCATTGACACGTGACACTCATCCCATGTTTCCATGTCACCTCCAGGTGACGTCATCATGACTCACCACTTCGACTCTTCGGGCTTCGGTATTTTCATCTCCTCTACACTCGTTTTTTCTCGGAGCACTTTTCCATGGAGTTCAAAATCTACCGACACGTTTCCTCCTTCATGATCAATGACTATGAGAGACTTTGACACTTCAAGCTTTGGGAGTTTCAAACTCATAGTGCTTGCCTCTTCTCGAAGTACTTCCACCCAGAGTACACGATCTCTTGATGCGTGTCCTTCGCAATAGACGGTTGCAATCTACTTCGGCCTTCAGGACTTCGGGAGTTTGTCACACTCCACACCTGAAATCCTCCGAAGTGACTTTCCTTTGCCTTCCTGGACACGGATCTAACGGTCCGGCTCTTTTCCTACGATCTACGGTGTAGATATCCTTTGGAATTTTGTGCCTCAACACATTCCACTTCTCCCGATTGCCGAACTCCAAAAGGATTCCAGGATAACCTTCTTGTACCTTCTCTAGATGTGATGGTCGTAAAGGACTCTCCTTTTTCCAAAATAGATCCTACGGCTCCAACACCCCAAGTGTTGATATCTCTCTCTCTGTGTTCAAATACCACGCCGACTACGGTTTTATTCTACTGCTACTCCTCCTTAGCTTTGTAACACGACCAAGTAACCCCTAAGCACTTAGAAACATTCTAAGGTTCGAAATTGGTTCCTCCAAACACCATTTCCGGCCCATCTAGGCTCAACATTGAAACCATACTTTGATACCACATTGTAGCATTTCCCGACTTGTTGGTGGTCGGGGATGTTACAATAATGAAATGAATGAATGACCCCCGACAAATGAACTAAGTCCAAACTAAATGTATGCATGTTCCCAACTTGACACTTATAACTTTGAGAGCTACTTTGTTCCACTTGTCCCCATCCATAGAACTTAGGATAAAATAATTATCCATACTTTATACTTTAAGGAATATTAATATAATATTCCTTTTTGGCTTAATCTCCCTAKCTTATCCCCTTATCCTTAACTTTTATCCCCCCCTTTCCCTAACTAGTGGAGTTTAGTCCCCCATACTCTTTTATCGTGGTTGATCTACACACAATGATGTAATATATTAATTATAAGACATATACAAAAATAGGCTCACTGGATTTTAGCATCTAGGCTCTCTAGTCTAATTCAACACATAAGACTCCTAGCTTATAATAACTAGCTCACCAACCTATACAAAACAACATATACAAAAAGGCTCCTTGGCCTCAAAATTGCACGCACTTAAGTTTGTTGGGCACAATATCTTGGAATGTGCACACTTTATCATTTTAGTGCACAGTACATGTGCGCACTATACCATGGAAGCTGCATGCAAACATGATATCAAACAACTCACCAAATTAAGTACATTTTCATTTACAAATTGGGTTCATCCTAGGGGTATTACACTTCATATGTTTTCTTTGATGTGTTACATTCATATTATGTGAGAGCCAATCTAGATGGATTCCAAGTGTGGATATGCAGTTTCACCTAGTATGTGAATATGTTCGGATGAAGAGAGAAGATATTAGACTTTGGTACATTTATATTGATGAGTAGACTGCAAATATTCTGACCAAGCCATTGTTCGGAGAAATGTTTGTGTACTTCTAGGACAAGCTTGGTGTAGCAGAGAATGTCTCCCTTACTGAGAGGGAGTGTTGATGTTTGAGGCAACATCATGAGACATTCTCCCCGGAGGGTATTGTGTGGACTAGTAGGAAGTAATGTGGACTTCATATTGACGTGCCTCAAACGATCATATGAAGGAACCAAGACATTGGTTTCAAAATGAAACCTCGATATGTCTTGGGGGATGTTGGCTCCATGAGGTAACCTCGATGTGTCCTAGAGAAGACATTGGTTCCATGAGGGAACCTTGATATGTCTTAGACATGTGTTCCATGAGGGAACCNCATTCTCTGATGGATTCTATCTTCTCAAGATCCATGGGTATCCCGTCCTTTGAAATAATATGCCCCAAGTAATGGATCCGTTTTTGATAAAATGATCACTTGATCAATTTAGAATACAATTGGTTCTCTCTTAGTACCTGTAACACCATCCTCAGATGTTTTTGATGCTCTTCTTCCGACTTGGAATACACCAGGATGTCATCTAAAAATACTATGAAAAACTTGTCCAGATACTCTTTGAACACACCATTCATTAGGCACATAAAAATAACGGGTGCATTTGACAACACAAAAGGCACCATTGTGAATTCATAATGACCGTACCTTGTTTAGAAGGCAGTCTTGTTGATGTATTCATCCTTTATTCTTACCTGGTGATATCCTGATCTAAGATGTATTTTTGAAAATATTTTAGCATCCTTCAACTGATCAAAGAGATGATCAATCCTTGGCAAAGGATACTTGTTCTTACCAGTCACTTTGTTCAACTGTTTGAAATCGATGCACAATATCAACGTCTTTTCCTTATTCTTCATGAACAGGACCGAGGAACCCCAAGGTGACATGCTTGGGTGTATATACCCCTTCCTCAAGAGCTCCTCAATATGAAATTACAACTCTTTCATATTCGATGTACTCATTCTGTAAGGATATTTCGACATTGGAGCTTCTCCAGGAATCAAGTTTACAAAGAAGTCAATATCTCTTTTTCGGAGGTAGTCCGAGTACCTCTTGAAATATATCCTCAAACTCCTTTAATACCACATGGTCTTCTATATTTGACACCTTATCCTCAGGTTCTTCTTCCAAGCGGGTTGCAAATAATTGACAGCCTTTCCCGAAGCATTTCTTCAGCTGCATTGCTGAGATTTCTTTGACATCAACAACTCTAGGAATTCCTTGAACTGTTTTCTAATTTCCTTCTTCATCCAGGAAAGTGAATGCCTTAATACGACAGTACAAGATGTCATGGTGTTGGTTCAACCAATCCATCCCAATTAGATGGTCATAAGAACCTAAAGGATGAATGTTCAATTCATCCTTTATGCTCAGTCCATTCATGTCCATAGGACAAGACTTAACCGACTCTGTAACCTTTCTCTTGGTTCCTGTTGCTAGTTGCACTAACCAAGATTTTCCATGTTTTCTTCTCGACAATTGAAAAATTTCCACCACTCTAGGATCTATATAGCTATGGATAGAACCTAAATCAATTAAAATAGTAAAGGCATGGTTGTTGATCATACCTTCCACTTCAATCGTGTGTGACTGATATTCAACCTTCTTGTTGTCTAGGGTTGCGTAGATCCTTGGCATTCTACTGCCCATGTCCTCCACTATTTCATCTTGCTATACATTGTGGACAACTCTCATCTTATCATTTTTGTGGGGACAATCTCTGTACCTATGGTTCCCTTTAAAACCCCAACATTCCATAGGTGGAGGTCTTGAAATTTTCCCACCCACTTCAGCCTTCCTGGGCTCTCTAAAAGATGGTTGTCCCTGAGGACTATTTATGAAAAAGGGAGGTTTGTTTCCCTTCTGCCTCTGCTCTTTCTTGAACTTCTTCTGGTCATCCCAAGCCTTCTGAAAGGTAGGCTTTTCTCTTTGTTGTTCATATAAGCATTTCACTCTTCTTATCGTTTCTTCCATAGTCTTAGGGTCATCATAATGAATCTTGTCCCCAATGGAAGGTGGTAATACACTTAGATAACTTTGAATATTGACAGACCCATCTTTGCTGAACAAAACATACTTCAACAATTCCAAAAATCGTCATTTGTATTCATCAATGGTCATGCTATCGCGCTTGAGTTCAAAGAACTCTTTCATCGTTTTATCATAATATCTCTTAGTCAAGTATTTCTTCTCGAAATACTGCTTGAATTCTTTCCAAGTGATATCTTTCTCTCTAATGTGCTGCACCTGGACAAGTTGATCCCACAACATGGGTGCTTTTCCTTTTAGTTGATACACCACAATTCTTCCTTCTACATGAGAGGAATAATTCTATAGTTGGAAATGTTTCCTCATGCCAAGCAACCATTCTCATATTCCTCCTTCTGGTGCTCTCCATCAAACATGGGAGGCTTAATCTTGTTCATCTCGCCCTTTAGTTCATTTACTCCAAATATCATATGTTTTCTAGTAGGAGATGGGCTTGAACTTATGCATGCCTCCTTATAGGAATGTTTCGGGGAGTGACGACGATGCCTGCTAACACTTATTGATATTGTTTTCTTCTCAGGGATCCTGCGACTCATTGTTTTGCTTGAGTCACTCTCCTTATCCAATTTATTTTCGATCCTTTCTAGGGTCCGCATCAACTTCAAGATGAATTCTCCCTGTTGATCCCTAGATTTCATGAGATTTATATTATCATCTTGGTGAGCCTAGGCATCTTTCTGCAATCTTTCAATGATTTTCATCATATACCCTTCCTTATCCATCTCTTCTCCGTGCCCATTGGAGTTCGATTCTTCAAATCCTATATGGAGATCCATTCCTTTTGATTCATTCTCTGAACTGGAAGCAATCCGTGCCTCTTCCATTTCTTTGCACTCAGTGGCAATTCACTGTGATCTTGACACTTGTTGAACTCTGCAAACACAACGTGTAGTCAACCAGAATTTTTTAGACCATCATTCCTTAACAATTTCCACAGCATTCATAAACCAATATGATTCAATAAATCTTTCAAACTCCATTTCCTTTCGGGCTCTACTCTGCAAAGTTTTTGGGCACTAGCCCCTTTCTCTCAGTCCCCAACCCATGCGACCATGGGTCGTGACCAAGCGCTAAATCAATAATCACTTACTCGGGCCTTCGGCCTTCGGCTTCATAATATTTCAAAGCACAACACAAAAATCACTCGAAGTTCTGAGTTACTGAACTCGTGTAGTAGGGTGGATCAACCATCTACTTCTACTCAGCATACGATGACTGACACTCACTATGGAACCTTAGTTGTTTGAGTTCTGGGTCTTCGGGACTTTGGAGCTTTGGAGGATCTCACATCCGCACATCCAAACTGTTAATCTTCAAACATTCCCAAACACCTTTGGTGACGCCATTACGTCACATCACTTAATGTTTTCCAATTGTGAGGGCACGAAACAGTGGTTTGGATCAACCTGCCTTTAGTCCCGTAATTCTTCTAACACTGACATGTAACCCCTTAGTGAAACTGCGGTTTGGATTGCGGGACCGCCTTGGAGAATTAGCTTCTGTGCAACTTGGTTCCCTGCAATGTCTCATGGTCATTGATCTTGATGTATCGTGATCAATGCCATTGTGGGTCCTCCAACATTTAACTACATTACGTAACCGTGAGCCCCACTAACCATGCTCATACAGGATGCCACATGGCATAATACTAGTGACTGAAACATGGCCCATTCATATGGGTGACACTTGTCACGTTCCAAATGAAATTTCAATATTCCATGGGTTCTAAACCCATTGACACGTGACACTCATCCCATGTTTCCATGTCACCTCCAGGTGACGTCATCATGACTCACCACTTCGACTCTTCGGGCTTCGGGATTTTCATCTCCTCTACGCTCGTTTTTTCTCGGAGCACTTTTCCATGGAGTTCACGATCTACCGACACATGTCCTCCTTCATGATCAATGACTATGAGAGACTTTGACACTTCAGGCTTTGGGAGTTTCAAACTCATAGTTCTTGCCTCTTCTCGAAGTACTTCCACCCGGAGTACACGATCTCTTGACGCGTGTCCTTCGCAATAGACGGTTGCAATCTACTTTGGCCTTCAGGACTTCGGGAGTTTGTCACACTCCACACCTGAAATCCTCCGAAGTGACTTTCCTTTGCCTTCCTGGACACGGATCTAACGGTCCGACTCTTTTCCTACGATCTATGGTGTAGATATCCTTTGGAATTTTGTGCCTCAACACGTTCCACTTCTCCCGATTGCCAAACTCCAAAAGGATTCCAGGATAACCTTCCTGTACCTTCTCTAGATGTGATGGTCGTAAAGGACTCTCCTTTTTCCCAAATAGATCCTACGACTCCAACACCCCAAGTGTTGATATCTCTCTCTGTGTGTTCAAATACCATGCCGACTACGGTTTTATTCTACTGCTACTCCTCCTCAGCTTCGTAACACGACCAAGTAACCCCTAAGCACTTAGAAACATTCTAAGGTTCGAAATTGGTTCCTCCAAACACCATTTCCAGCCCATCTAGGCTCAACATTGAAACCATACTTTGATACCACATTGTAGCATTTCCTGACCTGTTGGTGGCCGGGGATGTTACAATAATGAAATGAATGGATGACCCCCGACAAATGAACTAAGTCCAAACTAAATGTATGCATGTCCCAACTTGACACTTATAATTTTGAGAGCTACTTTGTTCCACTTGTCCCCATCCATAGAACTTAGGATAAAATAATTATCCATACTTTATACTTTAAGGAATATTAATATAATATTCCTTTTTGGCTTAATCTCCCTAKCTTATCCCCTTATCCTTAACTTTTATCCCCCCCTTTCCCTAACTAGTGGAGTTTAGTCCCCCATACTCTTTTATCGTGGTTGATCTACACACAATGATGTAATATATTAATTATAAGACATATACAAAAATAGGCTCACTGGATTTTAGCATCTAGGCTCTCTAGTCTAATTCAACACATAAGACTCCTAGCTTATAATAACTAGCTCACCAACCTATACAAAACAACATATACAAAAAGGCTCCTTGGCCTCAAAATTGCACGCACTTAAGTTTGTTGGGCACAATATCTTGGAATGTGCACACTTTATCATTTTAGTGCACAGTACATGTGCGCACTATACCATGGAAGCTGCATGCAAACATGATATCAAACAACTCACCAAATTAAGTACATTTTCATTTACAAATTGGGTTCATCCTAGGGGTATTACACTTCATATGTTTTCTTTGATGTGTTACATTCATATTATGTGAGAGCCAATCTAGATGGATTCCAAGTGTGGATATGCAGTTTCACCTAGTATGTGAATATGTTCGGATGAAGAGAGAAGATATTAGACTTTGGTACATTTATATTGATGAGTAGACTGCAAATATTCTGACCAAGCCATTGTTCGGAGAAATGTTTGTGTACTTCTAGGACAAGCTTGGTGTAGCAGAGAATGTCTCCCTTACTGAGAGGGAGTGTTGATGTTTGAGGCAACATCATGAGACATTCTCCCCGGAGGGTATTGTGTGGACTAGTAGGAAGTAATGTGGACTTCATATTGACGTGCCTCAAACGATCATATGAAGGAACCAAGACATTGGTTTCAAAATGAAACCTCGATATGTCTTGGGGGATGTTGGCTCCATGAGGTAACCTCGATGTGTCCTAGAGAAGACATTGGTTCCATGAGGGAACCTTGATATGTCTTAGACATGTGTTCCATGAGGGAACCATGAGATGTCTAGTATGGACATAGTTCATGAGTGAAGCCTGAGGTTGGACACTTAAAGATATTTGGGTGTCCAATATACATTCATGTAACCAAGGATAAAAGGACCAAGCTAGACCCTTCAAACATAAATGGTACATTCATGGGGTAAAATGAGTCTTCGAAGGCATACCGGATCCACATCCCTGGTTAGAGATAGATTGAGGTGAGTAGAGATGTTACCTTTGAGTAGGAGGTAGCCTTCAAGAGGAGATTGATAGTAAGAGACAGGAAGAGATGGTGCATTATCTCCCTCACCTTACAACAATTCAGAGGGAGACAATTGAGCCTATTGATCCAATTGATTCCATTGATCCTGTATCTCCAGTTGACATTCCCAAAAATATTGCATTAGGTCGGAAGAGACATGCATGGGTTCTTCATAATCTGTAGGAGGAAGAAGGACATGAAACTACTTGTGGTACCTTCCTAGAGAGCAAGAGACCTCTGATATATGTTAGAAAAACAGGACCGCGGAGCAATAAAATAAAACAAATGCATAAATAAAACACAGAAGACACACAATACAAGAGAGACACAGATTTACGTGGTTCACCCAGTGTGGGCTACGTCCACCAGAG
>JZKD02S1369890.1:0-11483 GCA_000966675.3 Picea glauca
CTCCGGAAGTTCAGGACTCGAAAAATTGCTAAAAATAGTAAATTATCAATATTGCTAGAAAGTTGTTTTGAGCCAGCTGGAAAAGGTGGGTGGCCACCGATATCCACCTGGATCATACTTCTTGTGTTCTTGTGCATGGTTATTCTTCTTGTGATCTTGTTATTGCAACACTTGTGTATGGTGTTGCTACATTTGTTTATGGTTCAAGTTCATGCTAAATGAAATAAACCTCATGCTTGAGCCTAGCACATAGAGAAAATTCAACAGAGATGGCCATACATGATGCTTAGGAGAAGGAGGCTTCTAGGACCATAATTAGAGGAAAGTCTTCGAAGCAGGGTTCGAACAAGATGGCAGGAAGAGTTTTTGTGTCACAGGGAGCAACCAATCGGGAGGATTGGAGAACAAACATGGCAACGGATATGGTAGCGAAGATAGAGCCACTTCCAAGTGAGTGGAAGTACCTTCCTCGCTAAGAGGGAGTGTTGTTTTTTGTAGCATTGGACAGGTACTTCCACAAAGGCTCAATGTCTAGCCTATGGAAGTCGTCCTTGTAACCTCTTAGTAGATCTTAGGGAGTTCACTTTATGAGCTAAATAATTAAAGTGAATGTTCTTTTGTTAATTAAGTTAAATGCCTAAGTTAACGGCATTAGTAACTTAAGTGAGTGTTTGATTAAGTCATGACCATTAGATTTAAAGTGAAGGTGACATTAGATCTCAACCTTTGATCACTTTAGAGATCTAGGGTTTGATTGATTTGGTCAAATCTTAATGTAATAAAAGGCATCCTAGGTGAGAGGATGAGACACAATGATGGTACACAAAGAGTGAGTGAGCACTCAGGTGTGCCGAGGTAGGGACTGAGGAAAGGGTGCAAGGGGAAGCTAGGGAGAGCATCCAAGTGGGCTAGGCTATCAACTGCAGTTGTATTTCCTCATAAGGGCCATTATCCCTGGATGGGAGCCTTGATTTTATAACAATAAAATCATCACAAAACTAGTTTTCCTGTGATGTTTTTTCCAGGGGTTTTACCCGAATTTCATGTGCAAATGTTTTATGGTTTCTGTTCTTAATGCTTTCGTTGATGTTTGTTAAGAACCTAGCTGTATTGTGATTCAGTAAATTAGTTTTGCTCGGAATTAACAATCATGTGCTAGGTTATAGAAAATTAACATTGTTCCATGAAGTACTTGAGGCTTTGATGATCCTAATTTGGAAGCATTGTCCCAATAGATAAAGGTGCCAAAGATCCATTGTATGCAAAATAGCCAACATTTCCTTTTCATAAATTGATGCCCAAATGTCGATCTGATAATTGTTTGCTAGTGAAAGCCAAAGGTCGTCCATCTTGCATGAGGACTGCCTTGAGTCCTCTCCCCAATGCATCACATACTAGAACAAAGGTCTTGGTGAAGTCAGGTAGGGCCAGTATAGGATTAGTGCACATAGCTTCTTTCAAGGCTTGGAAGGATTGTTTAGCTGTTGGAGTCCAACTGGAAGCTTTCTTTTTAAGGAGAGTTGTGAGAGGAGTCACAATATTGCCATAATTCTAAACAAACTTGCGATAATAGCTCGTTAAACCTAGTAAACCACACAAACTTTTAAGAGTTTTAGGGTGAGGCCAATTCCGCATAGCTTCAATTTTCTTAGGATTCACCCTTTACACCATCCTTGCCAACAATATGACCCAGGTACTCAACTTCAGAGATGCCAAAAGCACATTTATACTGTTTGAGGAAAAGTTGGTGCTTGGAGAGGAGGATGGAGAACTTGATCTACATGGGTGAGATGGGCTGGCCATGTTTTACTCTAGATAACAATATCTACCCTTACACCATCCTTGCCAACAATATGACCCAGGTACTCAACTTTAGAGATGCCAAAAGCACTTTTAGACTGTTCGAGGAAAAGTTGGTGCTTGGAGAGGAGGATGGAGAACTTGATCTACGTGGGTGAGATGGGTTGGCCACGTTTTAATCTAGATGAGAATATCATCAAAGAAAATTAACACAAAGTGACGGAGGAAAGGACGAAATACGTGATTCATGAGACCTTGAAAAGTGGAGGGAGCATTACAGAAACCAAAGGGTATGAACAAGAACTCATAGTGGCCCTCATGAGTGCGAAATGTAGTTTTGGGGATGTCTTCCTCTTTCATATGTATCTGGCGGTAGCCAGAACAAAGGTCAAGTTTGGTAAAGAATTGAACCCCACTGAGTTCATCTAGAAGGTCATCTATGACGGGACTAGGAAATTTGTCCTTGATGGTAAGTTTGTTAAGGGCACGAAAATCAGGACACATGCGCCAAGTGCCTTGCTTCTTGACGACCTTGACAATAGGGGAAGAATAGGGGCTGGTACTTGGACGGATAACACCCGCTTCTAACAATTCTTGGACAATNGTATCGGGGGTGTCTCAACTGCTTGAATGGAATGGAGTTGGGCAGTGATGCTAGAATGACCTTTTTTGTGTAACTTTTCCATGCGGTGGGAACTGATGATCTCCAGAGAACCTGCTGTAATGCCTTGGAATTTATATTGTTGTCCCTCCTATTGGAATTGCATGGCTAAATCCTTAAAGTCCATGGTTATGGGGCCAAGAGTGCGTAACCATCCAACACCAAGCACAATGTCACAACCACCCATGTCAAGAGAAAACATGCGAGATTTCAGGTTATACTTACCAATATGTAGGCGCACATTTTCACAATGCCCCCCACATTTCATGGAACCACCATTGACAATCATGATTTGAAAATTGTTGACAACACGGATATAACAATTGATTTCTTGAGCAAGGCGATAATGAATGAAATTATGAGTGCTGCCTTTTTCAACTAGGATGATGACTTTCCTGTGCTCAATGTAACCAATCAATTTGAGGGTTTGGGGAGTAGCAAAACCAGTGAGAGCATTCAACGAAATTAGTGGTTCAACTTCGGGAGGATCAGAGGGCGGTGGAAGATTATCTATTTGGGGTAGCTAGATTTGCTTCAGGAGAAACCTCAACATCTTCATCAAAAACATCCTCTGAAATGGCCATAAAAAGTTTATGTTCTTTATACATGTGCCTTGGAAAGTATTTATTATCATGATTATAGCAGAGGCCCTTGAGTTGGCGTTTCAACCATTGCTGCCCGTGTTAATTTTTGGACCTTGAGAGGAGTGGCCTAAGGGGTATAGGGATGGTGGGTTTAAGGCGGGGAACAAAAATAGGTTTTCTGTTATGGGCCAAGATGACCTGTTGTGCTTCCTTGGCACGTTTAGTTTCTTCCAACCGAGTTTGGGGGCGAGCCATTATGACTTGGGCTGAGATTTCATCCTTGAGGCCACTATTAAAGCATTCTCGGAAAAAAGCATTTGTCATGCCCTCCGTTCAAAAATCCAAGTGCTTAAAGGGAACAATAAAATCTTCCACTGTTCCAGACTGTTTCAACTTGGTTAGACATCCTAAATGGTGGGTGTCCGTGTCAAAGCCTTCATACAACTTGAAAACAAATTGTGACCAAGCAACATACCCTTGGCGTGCATTTCGACGCCATTGCCACCATTGCCATCGGTCCGGATCCAAATAGAGAATTCTGTAACGAAGCTTGGTCAACTCATCAGTAATGCCATGTAGGGAGAAATAGTGTTCCATCTGAGTGACCCAGGTTGTTGAATCCGAGCCATTAAATTTGTTCTCCGTAACTCTAGGAAGATGGGGGTCATGAGGTAGGGAGTTGGTGTGAAGAGGTCGGTTGGAGTCCACACCTTCAATATAGAGAGGTGGGTTTGAGGAGGAAGGACCCTGGAATTTGTTCATGAATTGTTTGAGAGTGGAAGTGACTTCATCAATTCGGCTACCTAGCTGGTCCTGGATGTAGTCCATTTTGGCATGAATGGCAGGAATGTCATTATTCACTTTGGCTTGAAGGGCAGTAAGGTCATTATTCAGTTTCTGATTGGTTTCTTTTTGGCGGGTGGGAGTCATGAGGGTATTAGTGGGTCCACAAACAAAAAAGCAGATAAGTGATATATACCACTACGATCAGGGAAACGAGAGGAAACCAATGGGATAAGTGGGAAATAAGGTTGTCGGGAAGGGTATGGGTCAACGTGGTAAAATAAAAAAGGTTAAAAATGATAGGTATCATAGCGATCACGGAGAAAAGGGGAATCCAATGAGGTGGGTCTCAAATAAGGGTGCGGGCAAGATCCTCACTTTTTTTTTATAACTTTTTAACTCCTGCGGAGTTATATTTCGACATGAATAATACTGCATTGTCAAAATGTCCAAATTGTTAACAGAAAAAAAATGTGTAGTAAATTCGTGAGTAGGATGCAAGAGGCAAGGTTGCATGGCCAAAATATCCTTTTTGATCCTTGTCTGTTATGTTCCCCTCGGGTTAGGGTTTGCAAGGTGCCTATGGACAAGGGTTTGCCCTGTGCTATAGCTCTCTGATATACATGCATGGTCGAATAGTAGTACTTGGCCCAATATCTCAGGGCACCAACTAAGGAGGCTCGACCGTACCCTCAGCCGTACTACCCGATTACCCAGGTACTAGAGTGTATCTTCTCGAGTGTTGTTCTTGGTGGCACTATACTATAGCATTCAGGCGGGCAATCGATTGATCTAGGTCTGGTTTCAGGAGAGCTAGGGGACTCTCGATATACCTGCTGGTACGTGGGATTGATGGTCGTGTATAGATTTTGTTTCATGCAGTACTACTCGAGGGGTACCAATAGGGAGAGGTTTCCAACAAGGGCAAAACTTTGGTTTCGAGGCAATCTCGTGAAACCGTCTCTATTGCCTGTGTGTAGTCTTCCCCACCACAATTTTACCCACTGAACAACAAATATCTGTACTTTAAAGACGTCAACAGTACATGTATCTACCCTGGAAATTTTTTTTACGCACAATTCATGCCAAGGAAAGTGCTCTGATACCATTTGTGATGTACTATATGTAATATAATATGCAGAAACAAGAATATTCAACAGATATCAATGGAACAACAAAATATTGAGAAGAGCAATACCAAAAATAATACCTTTATTCAAAGAAAGTAATGTTCACTTGTCTCTTCGAGGGGGAACCTCTAGCAACGCAAAGCTCTATTACAACAATTCTCAAGACAAGCTTTCTCATGCCTCCTACTCTTATTTATACTAATTCTATCTTCTAAAGGACATTCTAGAGGAAGATCCTTCCAGAAGCAGAAGCTTCTATTAGGTCTTCTTACATTGACTTGTTCACATTTATTAAATAGGCCTTATTAACTAATGTCGACCTTTATTACATGGAAAATATATTTAGGCCTTATTAACTAATGTTGGCCTTTATTACATGGAAAATATATTATTCTATCTACATGAGGGGTTAGGCCCTGTTGACTGCCTCTCCAACATAGGTGGTCAACCCCATGTGCCATGAAGAGATGCATCATCAGATGCAAATTTGTCGAAGATTTTGGTTCTACATGGCATGTCTGGTCCCCAACACTTCTTTTTGTAATTGGAATTTTCGCACCCCTGCGTGGGTTAATAATGTAATAGGTCTGCATGAGTCATGTCTAGGTCAGCTACCTTGGGATCGGTTCACTGGGAGAGTTACTTTCACCGAGGGTTTTTTATCCTCAGGTTATCAATTGGGCTTTTCATCCTTATTGATTTCCTTTGAGTTTTTCCCTCACACACCATAATTCCTCCAAAGTGGTGAATGACGTTCTAGTGGGTTTATCTTTTGGTAACTATTATAGGGAATCATTGTAAATGACCATGCAAGACATCTTAGAGAGTCTCATGGAATTCCATCGAATCTAAGTCGTTTTTTTTTAATTAATTAATTTTTAATTAAATTTCCCAAGTTTGGAGGTTTAATTAATTAAATTAATTAATTATTTTTGCTCAAAAGAAATGGAATAACACCCCCCACATCCATGGACCAAGTTTCAACTCAGTCGAACAACTTTTGCTATGGGTTTGTCCACTCGGAGTGTCAGTCAGTCTAAAACAACAATTTTAATTGCTAAAATCCAAACATGGAAAAATTGTAAAAATGTAATAATGAGTTAAAATGGTGTTAAATGATGGATTTAAGTTGGAGAGAGACTCCCTAAACCTAAACCTACCCATCCAACCTTGTTTCAACCCTTTAAACACACTTACCCCCTCACCACACTTAAAAGTTACGCCCCCCTAGGGGGATTGACGTTTTTCCTTGATAAATTGATATTGTGACTTGAGTGAGGGCCCCTCTCATGTGCTTTCCTTTCCTTTACCTCCCACGTCACCCTCCAAGGTGATCCCAACACCTTTACCTCATCCCAACACTCCCATCCTTTCCTCANGTATCGGGGGTGTCTCAACTGCTTGAATGGAATGGAGTTGGGCAGTGATGCTAGAATGACCTTTTTTGTGTAACTTTTCCATGCGGTGGGAACTGATGATCTCCAGAGAACCTGCTGTAATGCCTTGGAATTTATATTGTTGTCCCTCCTATTGGAATTGCATGGCTAAATCCTTAAAGTCCATGGTTATGGGGCCAAGAGTGCGTAACCATCCAACACCAAGCACAATGTCACAACCACCCATGTCAAGAGAAAACATGCGAGATTTCAGGTTATACTTACCAATATGTAGGCGCACATTTTCACAATGCCCCCCACATTTCATGGAACCACCATTGACAATCATGATTTGAAAATTGTTGACAACACGGATATAACAATTGATTTCTTGAGCAAGGCGATAATGAATGAAATTATGAGTGCTGCCTTTTTCAACTAGGATGATGACTTTCCTGTGCTCAATGTAACCAATCAATTTGAGGGTTTGGGGAGTAGCAAAACCAGTGAGAGCATTCAATGGAATCAATGGTTCAACTTCGGGAGGATCAGAGGGCGGTGGAAGATTATCTATTTGGGGTAGCTAGATTTGCTTCAGGAGAAACCTCAACATCTTCATCAAAAACATCCTATGAAATGGCCATAAAAAGTTTATGTTCTTTATACATGTGCCCTGGAAAGTATTTATTATCATGATTATAGCAGAGGCCCTTGAGTTGGCGTTTCGACCATTGCTGCCCGTGTTAATTTTTGGACCTTGAGAGGAATGGCCTAAGGGGTATAGGGATGGTGGGTTTAAGGCGGGGAACAAAAATAGGTTTTCTGTTATGGGCCAAGATGACTTGTTGTGCTTCCTTGGCGCGTTTAGTTTCTTCCAACCGAGTCTGGGGGCGAGCCATTATGACCTGGGCTGAGATTTCATCCTTGAGGCCACTATTAAAGCATTCTCGGAAAAAAGCATTTGTCATGCCCTCCGTTCAAAAATCCAAGTGCTTAAAGGGAACAATAAAATCTTCCACTGTTCCAGACTGTTTCAACTTGGTTAGACATCCTAAATGGTGGGTGTCCGTGTCAAAGCCTTCATACAACTTGAAAACAAATTGTGACCAAGCAACATACCCTTGGCGTGCATTTCGACGCCATTGCCACCATTGCCATCGGTCCGGATCCAAATAGAGAATTCTGTAACGAAGCTTGGTCAACTCATCAGTAATGCCATGTAGGGAGAAATAGTGTTCCATCTGAGTGACCCAGGTTGTTGAATCCGAGCCATTAAATTTGTTCTCCGTAACTCTAGGAAGATGGGGGTCATGAGGTAGGGAGTTGGTGTGAAGAGGTCGGTTGGAGTCCACACCTTCAATATAGAGAGGTGGGTTTGAGGAGGAAGGACCCTGGAATTTGTTCATGAATTGTTTGAGAGTGGAAGTGACTTCATCAATTCGGCTACCTAGCTGGTCCTGGATGTAGTCCATTTTGGCATGAATGGCAGGAATGTCATTATTCACTTTGGCTTGAAGGGCAGTAAGGTCATTATTCAGTTTCTGATTGGTTTCTTTTTGGCGGGTGGGAGTCATGAGGGTATTAGTGGGTCCACAAACAAAAAAGCAGATAAGTGATATATACCACTACGATCAGGGAAACGAGAGGAAACCAATGGGATAAGTGGGAAATAAGGTTGTCGGGAAGGGTATGGGTCAACGTGGTAAAATAAAAAAGGTTAAAAATGATAGGTATCATAGCGATCACGGAGAAAAGGGGAATCCAATGAGGTGGGTCTCAAATAAGGGTGCGGGCAAGATCCTCACTTTTTTTTTATAACTTTTTAACTCCTGCGGAGTTATATTTCGACATGAATAATACTGCATTGTCAAAATGTCCAAATTGTTAACAGAAAAAAAATGTGTAGTAAATTCGTGAGTAGGATGCAAGAGGCAAGGTTGCATGGCCAAAATATCCTTTTTGATCCTTGTCTGTTATGTTCCCCTCGGGTTAGGGTTTGCAAGGTGCCTATGGACAAGGGTTTGCCCTGTGCTATAGCTCTCTGATATACATGCATGGTCGAATAGTAGTACTTGGCCCAATATCTCAGGGCACCAACTAAGGAGGCTCGACCGTACCCTCAGCCGTACTACCCGATTACCCAGGTACTAGAGTGTATCTTCTCGAGTGTTGTTCTTGGTGGCACTATACTATAGCATTCAGGCGGGCAATCGATTGATCTAGGTCTGGTTTCAGGAGAGCTAGGGGACTCTCGATATACCTGCTGGTACGTGGGATTGATGGTCGTGTATAGATTTTGTTTCATGCAGTACTACTCGAGGGGTACCAATAGGGAGAGGTTTCCAACAAGGGCAAAACTTTGGTTTCGAGGCAATCTCGTGAAACCGTCTCTATTGCCTGTGTGTAGTCTTCCCCACCACAATTTTACCCACTGAACAACAAATATCTGTACTTTAAAGACGTCAACAGTACATGTATCTACCCTGGAAATTTTTTTTACGCACAATTCATGCCAAGGAAAGTGCTCTGATACCATTTGTGATGTACTATATGTAATATAATATGCAGAAACAAGAATATTCAACAGATATCAATGGAACAACAAAATATTGAGAAGAGCAATACCAAAAATAATACCTTTATTCAAAGAAAGTAATGTTCACTTGTCTCTTCGAGGGGGAACCTCTAGCAACGCAAAGCTCTATTACAACAATTCTCAAGACAAGCTTTCTCATGCCTCCTACTCTTATTTATACTAATTCTATCTTCTAAAGGACATTCTAGAGGAAGATCCTTCCAGAAGCAGAAGCTTCTATTAGGTCTTCTTACATTGACTTGTTCACATTTATTAAATAGGCCTTATTAACTAATGTCGACCTTTATTACATGGAAAATATATTTAGGCCTTATTAACTAATGTTGGCCTTTATTACATGGAAAATATATTATTCTATCTACATGAGGGGTTAGGCCCTGTTGACTGCCTCTCCAACATAGGTGGTCAACCCCATGTGCCATGAAGAGATGCATCATCAGATGCAAATTTGTCGAAGATTTTGGTTCTACATGGCATGTCTGGTCCCCAACACTTCTTTTTGTAATTGGAATTTTCGCACCCCTGCGTGGGTTAATAATGTAATAGGTCTGCATGAGTCATGTCTAGGTCAGCTACCTTGGGATCGGTTCACTGGGAGAGTTACTTTCACCGAGGGTTTTTTATCCTCAGGTTATCAATTGGGCTTTTCATCCTTATTGATTTCCTTTGAGTTTTTCCCTCACACACCATAATTCCTCCAAAGTGGTGAATGACGTTCTAGTGGGTTTATCTTTTGGTAACTATTATAGGGAATCATTGTAAATGACCATGCAAGACATCTTAGAGAGTCTCATGGAATTCCATCGAATCTAAGTCGTTTTTTTTTAATTAATTAATTTTTAATTAAATTTCCCAAGTTTGGAGGTTTAATTAATTAAATTAATTAATTATTTTTGCTCAAAAGAAATGGAATAACACCCCCCACATCCATGGACCAAGTTTCAACTCAGTCGAACAACTTTTGCTATGGGTTTGTCCACTCGGAGTGTCAGTCAGTCTAAAACAACAATTTTAATTGCTAAAATCCAAACATGGAAAAATTGTAAAAATGTAATAATGAGTTAAAATGGTGTTAAATGATGGATTTAAGTTGGAGAGAGACTCCCTAAACCTAAACCTACCCATCCAACCTTGTTTCAACCCTTTAAACACACTTACCCCCTCACCACACTTAAAAGTTACGCCCCCCTAGGGGGATTGACGTTTTTCCTTGATAAATTGATATTGTGACTTGAGTGAGGGCCCCTCTCATGTGCTTTCCTTTCCTTTACCTCCCACGTCACCCTCCAAGGTGATCCCAACACCTTTACCTCATCCCAACACTCCCATCCTTTCCTCATTCCAAGAAGTTGCGTCCTCCAAGAGGAGTTACGCCCCCCTCCACTTGGAAAATTCTAGAAATAATTTTAAAAATTATTTAAAATCCTTCCACTCCCCTAGCACGAATCCCATAGCTTCCCACTTGCTTTTGTGTGATCCTAACACTTCCCACACCTTTCTAAATCCTAGATCTAGGATTCAAACCCTAGATGGTGCGCCCTAGCCTAGAGATCTACTCTTATGCTTGGTGATGGACACTTGAGATTAATCCAAGAGAGGTAGGTTTGCCTCTTCAAGTATAAATAGATCCCTCTCCTCACTCACAAGACACCATATCTTGAGCTAAGGTTATGCTACTTGATCTCTCTCTCTCTCTCTCTCTCACACACACACACACACACACACACATTCATCATTTTCATTCTCTATCTCTTAGGGTTTTGGAGATACTTTTCTCCAAGATCCTCTTCTTGAGTAATAAAGAGAAAATCTTTGGAGGATTATTAGAAGAGTTATGCACATGCTTTTTTTTGCCATACACATGAGGTAATGTTGTTCTAATTTTGTTTTGTGATTGCATCCATTGGATCCTAAGGTAAAATGTTATTTGGGTAGATCTAGTAATGCACATGCTTGTAGATCTATATATCTTGATATGCTAGATAGGATTGAAATGTCATCTTATTAGTGTATGCCACATATTGTTTATTGTATGCCATCACTTTTCAAGGTTTTTGCAGGTTTAGCTTCAAGGGTTTCATTGGGAACACCTCAAGCAAGAAGGCTCCCTTGAGACACATACAAACTCCATTCCTTTCTCACTATTCTTCTTCTTCTATATTGCTGTTCTTTTCCATCAATATTTCAGCTAGCGTAGCTTTTAGTAAGATAGGTCATTTTTAATCAAATATTTCAAAATTTTCTCAAGAATTTTTTTTTCCCTAAAAAGGCAAAAGTTTTTCTTCGTTCTTTTGGTTGTGTGTAACATTGCCAGCAAGGATACCTTGCTGGTTTTTGCAGCTTCAGATTTGGTTGAGAGGGGTTTTGGCTACCCAAAGGCACCCACACAACACTCAAAGACCCCCCAAAGGGATTGGTAGCTATTTCTCAACCTCCTTCTTCAATTTCTAAGTATTTTTCCTCATTTCTTCTTCCTTTTCTTGCTTGCTAGTGGCTCATAGTTGTGGGAGAATGAATGGTACGGCCTCCTCCCATGTGTGAGCTCTTGGGTAG
>JZKD02S1369901.1:0-11483 GCA_000966675.3 Picea glauca
GATCTTGCTTAACCTCTTCCTTGAGAAACCTTTCATTATATAGGAGAAGGAGAGATGGTTAAAGGGATGAGGATGATCCCACTAAATCTGAGAAGTCAGTAGGATGCCAACCATGAAAATGCCAACTCATTTTCTAGAAGATTCTCTTCTAGAACCTTCATAACCTCTTCTCTTTTCCAAGCTTTGAAACAGGTTCACACCTTACGTATAGAGCAGATTGTGAACAGTTCGCACTCCAAGTATAGGGTTTCCTACAAGAATGAAGGATTTTCTCACCCTATAACATAGGCAGCCTACAAACTCATCTTAAAAATATGCTTTTTAGAAGAAGACAACAATCACTTTTCTCAGGAAAAAGGTCTTCATGAGAGCCTGGACACATAACTTGTAGAGAAATCACTAGAGTGACCAAAATAATGTGTAATAGAATGCCCCCCAAAGTATGAGGCTGGAACTCATGACAACTGAAATACTTTGTAAAATGCGTGTGTGTGTCAGAAACAAGGAGCACACCTAATCGGAAACTTGTAAACAACCAAGCATCTGCAAAATATAATACCAGTTCTGAGGTAGACATTCCCATGCTTAGATCACAAATGAATGAAATCGTAAACGTAGGCCATGGACACCAATCATACACCGTGGATCCATGTCGTCAAAATGCTACATAGCCACCAGGAATACATTGTGGATCTATGTTAGAAGACTCAAGTTAAGACATAGCCACACGACATACAAAGTGGATCTATGTGTCGATACAAATCATACATACTCCATTATAGCCTGAATAAAAAAGATGAGACCCAGGGTCTTCAATCCCGTAACCTGAAAGTATGAATCTAACCATGTGATTACATGTGTTGAATTTGAACATGGTAGAAACCACTTGATTACCAGTCATTGATGAAAACTGTTAACAAGTGCGAGGGAAATCACCATTGATGTCAATGACTCCCAAGGTACCGAAGTACAATCTGAATGAATGTGAATGAATGAGATGAAGTTGAACACTTGGTGGAATCTCTCGATCAGGTACCAATGATGTGAAACCCCTGTCGAAAGCGAAGAGACCTGCCATTAAGGCATGTAGGTTCCAAGGTACTGAATGATTTCTAAGTCTTATTCCCGGATAATGAGTTGGAGTAGATGGGAAAAGACTCATCAAAGGAGGGCCTTGATGTATCTCCCATCAATGACATGAAATAAGTAATAGATTTTGAGGGTGAATCAAAGTATGAATATGAGTTGAAACGAACACAGGGAAGGCCAACATAGTAAGAATGGACAACTGCAGATGGCCGACTCAATGGAGGGCTCGTTTGAACTTCTCTTGAACATATGAATGACACAACAAACGACTTAGCAACATTGACTCAAAGATGACCCAAGATATGACCTTGTAGCAAGTCGGACGAGAGACAAATGGATTTCCCAACTCAGATTAAAATGACGAATAGGGGGTGTCATGTTCAAGAGTGACGCTTATTGCCATTAATACGAATATGAAAACACATCCCTTTCCCAAAATTTCCCCTACCACTTCTGGCAAGTACCTCTTTATTTTTACACAAGCTTGAGGAGGATAACATATGCTTATCAATGTAAGCTCATCCTTCGGACGAATCCCTCGAAGTACATTTAACGAACCCTAGGAAGGAGTGGTTCAGGCCCATTATGGGTTTTTCGATGTTTGTTTAACGAGTCCAAGGATAGAAAACTCGAGGGTTTTTCATCTTTTGAGAGTTCGAAAAACACTTAAAGAGAACTCTCCCAGTTCCTTTTTCAGAAATGAGTTCAATGAGACCAAAAAAGTGATAAACTATCGCCCGTCGAACATTTTCTTCAATACTTTAACGAGAGTGAAAAGAACAAGATCACTCAACAATCTTTTCGTTTTTATGGAGCGTGAAAAGAGATTAAAGGATACTCCCTTACGTTCGTCGTTTTCGTGTTACTGTAACGAGTACAAAAAGATGAGAAAAAATATACTCAGTTGTGTTCTCATGTATTTTCGAGCGCGAGAACGAACGAAGACTAAGCTCGAGGTTTTTCCTACAAAAACCCTAAAAAAGTAGTCGTACATGTGACAAAAAAAGAAAAAATACTCGTACATCGTCGTTCAGACTTCGAAGTCACTCTATCTGCGAAAAACCATACTCACAAGGCTATTAGGTTTTTTAAGCAAAGCAACAAAAATAATATAAAAAATCAACAAGAAATAGTAAAAAGTGAATAAATATGGGTGAAAAGGCCTTTTTTACCATTTCATTGTTACTTTGCCAAAAACTTGTCCAACATACCTCATTTTTCCCCAAATTTCTTTGCTCGATTGTGGGAGGTACAAGAAATCATTCGACAAATGATTTCAGCCAACGAGGTAATCTCTTGATTTTCCAACTTTTTCACGGATTAAAATTGATTTTTATTGGCAATTTTAGAGTTTTGAGTCCATTTTAGGGCCGGTGAATGCGCTCAGGCATTCTCACAGGTGAACCATTCGGGGCTTGCAAGAACCTAGGATTCTCACAGTTGAGCTTCAGAGCACTTGTGAGAATCTTGCACTATATGTAAGCTTCACCTGCGAGGTCCGAAAGATAGATTTTTATGCAAATTTTCACCCAATAAAAAATTATGCAAGAGGTTAAAACAAGTTGTTGACTTCCTTCTCATGGCTCCATTGCAGGTGTTGACCATCACGATGTTGGAATGGAGGGAAAGAGAACACTAGGAGGATGATTCCATTGCCAGGAATGATCCAGGTACAGTCACTGCCCTCCGGGAATGTGGGCTCTTAAATTTTTTTAGGATCCCGGGCATGAGAGCCCAACTCAGATTGTTAGAGTACTTGGTCCACATGTGGGATGTGGATCAACAGTTATTTCACGTAGGATACCACACACTAACACTACATATCGATGATATATATTTTCTGACGGGGTTGTCATGACGTGGATACCATGCTACTCTGACCGAAGGTAGAGGCAGCAAACTTCCTATGAGAGAGCATGTTCATTGATATTGTGTTCCTGAGGTGGAGAGAAGCAAGGGTAAGGTTTCCATTTGGGGGGTCCAAGATTTGACCCTACGGACTATCTTGTTTACCATTGCACACATGGTTGGGAGCGTGGCTCCACACATAGATCTCCAGAGCTATTTCCAATACGCAATAGAGTGTACAGAGCCTCGGGTTTTTAACTGGTTAGATGTGGTTCTCCATAGCATGAAAAGGCGACTGATAAAGTGCAAAAGGGGTGACTTGAAACAGTTCAGGTACATGTCACTTTTGGTGTCATTCTTCCTCGAGAGGGTCTCACTGCTGTGACTATAGGTAGATTGGGGTTTACCGGCCCCACAGGATCCGAGGATGCTGAGGTGGTGTAACCTCATGGCTCGACACGTAGCAGGGCCTATAATCAAGTATAATGATTCATTTTTTGATTGGTTGAGGCCCCAAATGCTGATGATTGATGACTATGCATATGCTAGTTTAGATTTCCAAGGAGATCCGGATTTGGTCCTGCCTTCAGTGGGGTGACTTGGGTGAGAAGTACACATTTTGTTCTTTTTTAATGTTTTTGCAAATTTTATTATATAAAATGTTTTTATGTTTATCCAAGGACTAATAAAAAAATTTCTTTNGGGGGTGTCATGTTCAAGAGTGACGCTTATTGCCATTAATACGAATATGAAAACACATCCCTTTCCCAAAATTTCCCCTACCACTTCTGGCAAGTACCTCTTTATTTTTACACAAGCTTGAGGAGGATAACATATGCTTATCAATGTAAGCTCATCCTTCGGACGAATCCCTCGAAGTACATTTAACGAACCCTAGGAAGGAGTGGTTCAGGCCCATTATGGGTTTTTCGATGTTTGTTTAACGAGTCCAAGGATAGAAAACTCGAGGGTTTTTCATCTTTTGAGAGTTCGAAAAACACTTAAAGAGAACTCTCCCAGTTCCTTTTTCAGAAATGAGTTCAATGAGACCAAAAAAGTGATAAACTATCGCCCGTCGAACATTTTCTTCAATACTTTAACGAGAGTGAAAAGAACAAGATCACTCAACAATCTTTTCGTTTTTATGGAGCGTGAAAAGAGATTAAAGGATACTCCCTTACGTTCGTCGTTTTCGTGTTACTGTAACGAGTACAAAAAGATGAGAAAAAATATACTCAGTTGTGTTCTCATGTATTTTCGAGCGCGAGAACGAACGAAGACTAAGCTCGAGGTTTTTCCTACAAAAACCCTAAAAAAGTAGTCGTACATGTGACAAAAAAAGAAAAAATACTCGTACATCGTCGTTCAGACTTCGAAGTCACTCTATCTGCGAAAAACCATACTCACAAGGCTATTAGGTTTTTTAAGCAAAGCAACAAAAATAATATAAAAAATCAACAAGAAATAGTAAAAAGTGAATAAATATGGGTGAAAAGGCCTTTTTTACCATTTCATTGTTACTTTGCCAAAAACTTGTCCAACATACCTCATTTTTCCCCAAATTTCTTTGCTCGATTGTGGGAGGTACAAGAAATCATTCGACAAATGATTTCAGCCAACGAGGTAATCTCTTGATTTTCCAACTTTTTCACGGATTAAAATTGATTTTTATTGGCAATTTTAGAGTTTTGAGTCCATTTTAGGGCCGGTGAATGCGCTCAGGCATTCTCACAGGTGAACCATTCGGGGCTTGCAAGAACCTAGGATTCTCACAGTTGAGCTTCAGAGCACTTGTGAGAATCTTGCACTATATGTAAGCTTCACCTGCGAGGTCCGAAAGATAGATTTTTATGCAAATTTTCACCCAATAAAAAATTATGCAAGAGGTTAAAACAAGTTGTTGACTTCCTTCTCATGGCTCCATTGCAGGTGTTGACCATCACGATGTTGGAATGGAGGGAAAGAGAACACTAGGAGGATGATTCCATTGCCAGGAATGATCCAGGTACAGTCACTGCCCTCCGGGAATGTGGGCTCTTAAATTTTTTTAGGATCCCGGGCATGAGAGCCCAACTCAGATTGTTAGAGTACTTGGTCCACATGTGGGATGTGGATCAACAATTATTTCACGTAGGGGTCCACACACTAACACTATATATCGATGATATATATTTTCTGACAGGGTTGTCATGACGTGGATACCATGCTACTCTGACCGGAGGTAGAGGCAGTAGACTTCCTATGAGAGAGTATGTTCATTGATATTGTGTTCCTGAGGTGGAGAGAAGCAAGGGTAAGGTTTCCATTTGGGGGGTCCAAGATTTGACCCTACGGACTATCTTGTTTACCATTGCACACATGATTGGGAGCGTGGCTCCGCACATAGATCTCCAGAGCTATTTCCAATACGCAATAGAGTGTACAGAGCCTCGGGTTTTTAACTGATTAGATGCGGTTCTCCACATCATGAAAAGGCGACTGACAAAGTGAAAAAGGGGTGACTTGAAGCAGTTCAGGTACATGTCACTTTTGGTGTCATTCTTCCTCGAGAGGATCCCACTGCTGTGACTATAGGTAGATTGGGGTTTACCGGCCCCACAGGATCCGAGGATGCTGAGGCGGTGTAACTTCATGGCTCGACACGTAGCAGGGCCTATAATCAAGTATAATGATTCATTTTTTGATTGGTTGAGGCCCCAAATGCTGATGATTGATGACTATGCATATGCTAGTTTAGATTTCCAAGGAGATCCGGATTTGGTCCTGCCTTCAGTGGGGTGACTTGGGTGAGAAGTACACATTTTGTTCTTTTTTAATGTTTTTGCAAATTTTATTATATAAAATGTTTTTATGTTTATCCAAGGACTAATAAAAAAATTTCTTTTGATGACACAGATGTGGGGCCGTATTGACCTCCAAGAACGTCTCCCATTTAGAGGTGAGGAGAAGCAACTCTAGTGGCAATATGGGATGTCGAGGACTACGAGGCAGTGGAACAGAACTTAGAGGGGTTGACTGTGGATGTCCCAGACATCGCTATTGGGGAGATCCCAAGACGTTATCAATGCCATACTGTGGGTGTGTCCAAGTCTCTCAGTCGATTTCTCTGTAGGGTAGCCTGAGAAGTTGAATGTTATCGCGAGTGTCATCCGTGATGCTATTTTGTGGAATCTATGGGCTTCATATTTTGAGATTTTGGTCTTTGGACAGAAACTTTTTGTAAAAAATTTTGATCGTTATATACATACATACGGCTTCTACCGTCTTATTTTGTGTTGTATAATACATGTGATGTATGATTGGTTCATAAATGTCCCAAATATATGTCTAACACATAATTAGCTAAAGCATCAGTCATGTATTTAGACATCTAGGAATGTGCTGATATTCGATATAATCAAAATAATGTTCCAAGAGGGGAATTCGTAAATATACCCGTAATAAAGTAGGAATTTAGATAGCATAGACATTACTTAACTGTAGTACTACTAGCTGCGAATCGAGTTGTATAACCAGGTGGCGGATATCAAGCGAAATAACATCAATCAAAAATTCTATGACGACGCTATATTATGCGATATTATTAGTCGCATGACCGAGGCACACACCTCGTAGACTGATAAGTTCATTTGTAGGTGCGTAAATTTCCCATGCAGAAGAAGCAAGGTTCTGAGTACTACGACTAGCGCCATTGGCGAAGCCAATGTGGGGTAGCGAAGACTCCAACATCTGGAAACCAAGCACAATGCAATATAAGAGGTCGAGGGCAGAGACCAAATAACAAAAAAGCATACTAAAGTAACACACAAAAAGTATGATACAATAAAATACAAGCACTCATGCACGGGTGATCTTAAGCATAGTACTTCTTTAAGTACAACCCATTTCTGGGTTCACTCAAAGGGATATCGTCGTAGTCCACCAACTCGTAAGCTCCTTTCTCCAACACTCATCTGATGATATAAGGACCTCGCCACATAGCTTCAAATTTTTTGGCTCCTAGCATATCCCGATCTTGTTTGTAAAGGAGAACCAGATCACCTTTAGAGAAAACGCATGGCTTGACATGTTTGTCGTATTGGGCTTTCACGCGTTTCTTCTGGGCTTATATAACTAGGGTGGCATCACGACGGGTTTCTTCTAGTTGCATGAGATACAACAGATGCTCTTCTTCGGCAAAAGTGTTTGGGAGAAGTTTGATGACTAGTTTTAGAGAAGGAATATCACATTCGATTGGCAAGATGGATTCTAGACCATAAACTAACTGGAAAGGTGTAAACTCGGTAGCAGACTTAACAGATGTCCGATAAGCCCACAATGCTAAAAACAACATCGTGTGCCAACTCATTTTGTGAATCCCTATCATTCGTCGAAGCATGGTAATGAGAACTTTGTTTATTGCTTCAACTTGGCCGTTGGCTTGTGGGCAATAGGGTGTTGAGTTTTGATGGTGAAGACCCAAATTTTCGGTGAGTTTAGACATCATGAAGTTTCTAAAGTGGCTACCATGATTAGTAACGATAGCTTGAGGAACACCAAACCGAGCAATGATGTGATTGAATATGAATAATGCTGCAGTCTTTCCGGTATTGTCGAATGTCGGCATCACCTTGGCCCATTTCGTAAAATAATCTACGGCTACAATAATGTATCCATGCCCCCCAACCGAGTGAGGGTGACATGTCATGAAATTGATACCCCATTTCACAAAAGAACCAACAAAGACCATAGGGTGTGATCATATTTTGTTGTTGTAGGTTTGGCAAGCGTGGCATTTTTGGACAACGATTATACAATCGTTGAATAAAGAAGGCCAAAAATACCCCTCTCATAAGATCTTCTGGGTAGTAGCATACCCAGACATGTGACCACCACATGCTCCAGAATGGCAGTCATTCAGGGCCTTCTCAGCTTCGTCAAATGTGAGGCAGCGTCGAAAAACAGAGTCAATCCCATGACGATAAAGAGTATCACCGAGGATAATATATTGACGGGATTGGTAGTGTATGTGATGACAGTCAGTGCTAGAAAAATCGAGATGGAAAGTCTGAGTCTGGAGATATATGATGATATCCCCATACCAAAGGCCATCGAAACTGATCAGAAAAAGGGATTCATCGGGTAATGAATCCTCTGCTACATTTTTCGTCTCAGAACAGAGAAGGTCGCATATCAATTCGATAAACACCAAGGATTTCTTGGACTTAGTGCATTCAAATTCTAAGTCAAAATCCTAGAGTATTACGATCCATTTGGAGTATTTCCCCCCTAGCAATTGGAGTGTAAGAATGTGTTGCATAGGGTTGCAGTTGGAAATCACAGTAGTCTTGTGTAAAAGGATATAGTGCCGGAAACATTGAATAGCTTGGACGACGACCAAGGCCAATTTTTCAACATGTAAATACTTGGTTTTGGTAGTCATGAGACTCCGACTCAAATAATAAATGAAATGTTCATCATGAGAATCATCCTCCTGAATGAGAACCATAGCAATGGTATAGTCCGAGGCTGCAAGATAAAGGAAATAATCCTGATTGTAATCAGGCAGGAAGAGTAGTGGGGTACGGGTTAAAGACAGTTTCAAAGCTTCAAAATCTTTGTTAGCAGTTGTATCCCATACGAACTCAGAACCTTTCTTGAGAAGTCGATTAAATCCAAGAGTTATCTCAGCATAGTTCGGGATGAAACGACAGAGAAAGTTTGCCTTCCCTTGCAAACTTTGTAGCTGGCGAAGTGAGAAAGGAGGAGGAAGATTGAGAATCACCTTGACCTTCAAAGGATCTACCCTGATCCCTTGACGTGAAACAATAAAGCCCAGAAGTCGGTTGGATTCTACGCAAAAAACACATTTGTGTGGGTTTAAGCGTATACGGTAGAACCAACATCGGAGGAAAATGGCTTAGAGGTGTGTGGGATGATCGACATGGTGCATGGAATGAGCCGATAGGTCATCGAGATATGGTTGGACAATGTGATTTATATCATGAAAGGCATAAGACATAGCACGTTGAAAATTCGCGCCAACATTCTTTAAACCAAATGGTAGTTTCCGGTAGGTGAAAGTGCCCCAAGGACAAATAAAAGTGGTCTTGTGTTGGTCGGTGGGTACGATATTGATTTGATTATATCCAGAGAAACCATCCATCAAAGAGAATATTTCTCTCCCGACGTAATTGTCGACGATCTGGTCAACGAAGGGGGTGGGTAAGTTGTCTTTAGGACAATCTTTGTTAATATCCCTATAATCAATACACATGTGGATCGTACCTTATTTTTTGTTAACTGGAACAAGATTGGAAACCCAGTCAGTTAGAGCCACAGGGTAAATAAAGCCAGCTTTAAGAAGTTTCTCAACTTCAAGCTTGATAGCAGCTGCTTTACGTGGGTGGACTGGACAAAGTCGTTGCCGGAGGAGTTTAGCGCCCAGGTATGTCTTAATCTCATGAACAACAATGTCAGAGTCAATACCTGACATTTCTTCATAGCTACAGGCGAAGACATCACAAAATTATTTAAAACGAGATTTATAGGTGACAATTTCGTCATTGGAACACGACGCTCCGATGTGCACATTTTCGACAACTCCAGGTTTAATGGATATGTTGAGGGGGACGGTGGGTGAGATATTACTTAAGTTCCCTTCGTAGAACAGATCGTGTGTAGACTCAGGAATGGTAGAAATGACCACAATGGTCGATGGAATCGAGATCTATTGGTAAATCTCAATGGTGTGTTGTTCCAGGAAGAGAATGGAATGATGATGTCCATCATCCCAAGGAGTAACTTCAATGGACATAGCAGACATAATCATATTGTCGGTAGGAAAAATGTTGCAGAATGGATCCGAAGATAACTCACCAAGAGAGGAGGTAAAAGGGGTGGCCGATTGAATGTCTTGATAAGTGGACTCGATCGGGCTCAAAGGCATTTGGTCACCATAACGAAGATGATACTGGGGCTGGGTACTATCCATGAGTCATAAGACACAGGGGTTTCATGAACAGAGGTGGAGATCATGTTGATCGAGGCGACAAACGGATGTGGAACATCGGGTGGTGGAATGGGAAAAGTACCCATCAAAGAGGAATCTTTAAGAAGACCGAAACTGACATTCTCATATCCAGGGGGTGTTTTTGCAATGAAAGGTACATCGCCGGTACGTGCATCAGAGTGAAAGAAGGCCAATTGGTCCACCGTAATTACTTTTCCTCGATGTGGGAAACATATGACATGGAAAAGAGTGGACACAACTGCATGCATGGAATCTATCTAGCTACGACCAAGTAGAAGGTTGTAATTGAGAGGAGCGTCAAAGACCTCCACTTCAACGTTGACCGTTTTACTTCTAACGTAATAGGCAACGAAGGGAGGACACTGTAAGGCTTAAAACTAGATCCATTGAAGGCTTTGAGCATTTTGTGGGATTCAGTTAAAGGAGGAGAGCCGATGGATTTCCAACATGTAATATATAGGACACATGTCGAGGCACCCTCATCAATAACTGTTCTACAAATGTTCTTGTCAGAGACAATAACTTGTATTTGGAATGCAAGTTGAGGGGGTAACCTTGGAATGTGATCTTCCAAGTAAAAAATTATTAAATTTGTATCGGTAGGGTCGATTCCACCAATATCTTTCAATAGTGCCTTCCATTGTATAGGACAACTCTGAAGGACTTTGAGGGCTAACATCACGGACAGTGCTTGGGCCAGATCTTCGACAATACTGTAGTTCTGGGAAGCACGTGCATGAGGATTGAAAGAAAATTTTCAGATAACACCCTTTGGGGGAGGGCGAAGAACTGTATCTAGGCTCGGTCATTCAAGATGAAGAGGACTATTGGTAGGTGGAGTCGTGGGAGATGGTTGGACCAATGAAGGAGGTATTTCATCAACCTTCTTTTTGGAGGAAGAATAATCTTTGGCTCGAGTGGTAAGTGTGATGTCCTTCTTCTTTGAATCACCTGTAAACATTAAGACATAGGATGTAGTGGAGGGGGAAAGTTGGTCATGAATGACCAATTGGGCCTGTTGTTGAGAAGAGAAGGGTTGTGAAAATACGACCAGAGTAGGCAGTTTCAGGGTCCCGTGAAGGAACTTAGTAACCTTGGTTCGTCTTGGACAATCCTTAGTGTAGTGGTCATCACCTCAGATAAGACAAGGGTATCGGGGTTTTCACTTATCCTTATCGTCAACAGGTTGTGTTTTGGTCTTATATTGCAGATTATTTTTATCCTCGTTATTACCCTAACCTTTTTGTATTTATTTTTTCCGGCGGGGGTAGATTGAACAAAGTTCACCTCATAAGTTTTGTCGGTGGGAGGGGTAGGAGACTGTGTATTTTGAACATTAGAAGTAACGAATTTGGGGTTGTTTCTAGAGGCTTGGATAGAATGGGGTTGGGCATGGAAAGTTCCAATCACACCATTAGATGCATGAGAAGCAGCAGGAGTAGTTGAAGTAGCAGAAGTAGAAGGACGAGGTGCATCAGGGAGTAAGTCGTAAAGAGTACCCGTTTGTGAGTAAACGAGGTCGAGGTATTGAGCA
>JZKD02S1369912.1:0-11483 GCA_000966675.3 Picea glauca
CCAACTACTATTAATCATACTGGGAGTGTTGATGAGGTCAACAAGATTAAAACAAAGAATCTGAAACCCAAATTCCCTTGCAGTCTTTGTAAGGGTGACCACTTTCTGAGGGATTGCCCTTGTCTTATGAAGGTCTTAGAAATGTGGTCCTCCACATCATCGGCCTCTGCTCGACATGATGGTGACACCTCGTCAACTAGTGATGTTAAGGTTGGTAAGAAGAAGACAACTGTCAAATTTCCTTGTATGTTATGCGAAGGTGATCATTATTCTCACCTTTGTCCTCATATGGATGAGGCTTATTCTCTTTTGGAAAATCTTCAAGTTCCAACTGGTTATCGTAAGATTTCCCCCAACCCATCGTTAGTTGATTGAATGGTCAATCTGATTCCATTTCCGGTCATTCCGGTTGATCAGGTGGTCAATCTAGTTTCATCCTCGATTGAACCACTAACCAAAGTAGCTGATCCAGTTTCATCATCGATCATCCCCACTTTTCATTTGAAAAGTGAAACCCAAGTGACTGATCCAGTCCTATCATTGGTCAGTCCCACCCTTCATCTAAAGAGTGCCAACATAGTCAATCCAACTCCTCCTCCGATGAATGCCAAAGTGGTTGCTCCGGTCCCTTCATTGGTCAATCCGATTGATCATGTCGTCAATCTGGTCCCGTCCTTAGGCGAACCAGTTGACAAAGTGGTTGATCAGATCCCATCTTCGGTCGATCCCGCTCTCCCATTAGAGAGAAAAACCCAAGTGGTCGACCTATTTCCACATGTCGACCCCATTCTCCTCTTGGAGAATGAAACCCAAGTGGTCGATTTGATGTCGTTATCAATCGATCCTACTCTCCCGCTAGAGAGTAAATCCGATTCTACCCATGTTTTTCTCGTTGATACATAATCTACCATGATGGGGGGCATTCCTCCCTCTCCTACGAAACCCCCTCTAAGTAATGAGGCCATCATTTTTGATTGGGGTCTGATAACTGGACCTCATCTTCCCTCTCACATTCCCTTCAAGATTACAACACAGGTTTTTGGTCGGGGCGTTCCTCACGCGCTGATACATGAAGGTTTGTCCGTTAATATTTTGTCCTCTATTGCTTAGAAAGCTTTGGGTTATCCTCAACTTGTGCCTATTACCTAGACTCTGTTCGCTTTTAACAAAAGAACTAGTCACCCTTTAGGGATCCTTCCTCAGTTTCCCGTAACTTTGGGAGGGAAAACTGTCTTTTTTGATGTTATGGTAGTCTAGGACCGCTTGGATTTCGATTTACTCCTTGGGAGAGATTATGTCTATGCCATGAAAACTATTGTGTCCACTCTCTTTCATGTGATATCTTTCCCTCATGATGGCAGAATGGTGACTATTGATCAACTTTCATGCATTGGTCTTGACCTGATTACCAACTCAATGAGCTCCCTAAGTGGTTCTTATATGCAGTCAGTATCACCCCTGGCACAGGTCAATTATGTGGTGTTGTCTCCCATGACTTCAACTTCCGATGACTTAGATCCCGTATTTGACATGGTGATCTCTTCGGTAGGGCTATTGGAGCCTAATCTCCTTACCCCTGTCGCGATCCTTGACATGTATTCCTTCCAGAGCATTGTTCTTCCATCCAGTGAAAATCTCTTGGAAGCCATGAAGGAGTTTTTTCCCTTGACATGGTGTCCTTCCAGAGCATAGGTATGCCCAAGCATCTGTATGCTTGCCTTGGGTTTGAAACATTTCATAATATTTGTTTGATGGTTGTGTGCAGCTTCTACCAGGTTCTCCGCATCCATACCCTTGCTCGAAAAGTCTACAAAGTACTTCAGTCGTCAGTTTCTGTCTTCTAACTTCGCACTTCGGGGGACAATCTGTTACACATCAAAATTACTCACTTCAATAATGACCTATTTTCGTCGTTACAAGTGTCGAAGACACCATACAATCATCTTGCTTATGTCGTGTCTCGAACGACATCACAAGCAACACTTGAAGACACCCTCAAAGACTGGTTTAAGAAGGAGAAATCATCTGATGAAGAGTACAAAGATTTTTCCATGAAAAAACCCACTTTAAAATGAATTTTGAAGGCCAACACTCCCCTACCGACTGTCAAGGAGTGCCAATGCTCCTTGACCTTCTTTGGGGGAGCGTTCCAACACTCTGTGCACCCTTTTGGGGGAGCACTGGGATTTTTTAAGGAAATTTTGGGCAGCGCTCCCCTACCCACTATCAAGGAGTGCCAACACTCCTTTCCCTTCTTTGGGGGAGTGTTGCAACACTTTGTGCCCCATTATGAGGGAGCGCTGGGTTGTTTGAGGAAATCTTGGGCTGTTGAGGAAAATAAGGGAAAACCCCCCTCATCTCTGGCATTGGTTGGATTCAAATCTGAGGTAAAGGATGGATCTTAGGGAAGATACACAACTGATGGAGAAGGATACTCAACCTATCCAAAGAATATCTAAGGTGGTTGGGTCTCTCCAAGATTATATAAGGAGGCCTTCTCATGGTGAAATACATGGAGTTTGAGAGATACCTAACTTACGATCTCATGATAAGTGGTATTAGAGGACATTGAAGGCATCAAACTTATGATCTCATAAGGGAGATAATCAGTAAAGCATATTCATTTTGATTCTGGATTATTTAAGCAAGGGGCTGGACAAGGAGAGTTGGAAGAGGCTACTGCAACTTCATCAAAGGTCTGTAAGTATAGCTATCTAGTTCTCATTAATACATGTTCTTGGCCTATTTATTTCAAGGTTGTGTATGCCTACATGAACTTGTCTTTGTTAGATAGATCTAGTTTTGAATTAATCATGGTAGAATAGGAAGTTGTTTTGTCTTTGATGTTATTGGATTGCAGGACTTTTTGAAGAGCTTGGGGATTAAGGCTCCACTTGGACCGGGCAAGGACAAACATCGTAAAAAGGTACATCTTCTTCCTTTTCTATATTTGATTGACTTAGCTAGTTTTAAAAGGATGTTAGTGACCAAAGTTAGCACCTTTCTGTCTTGATCTTAGAGATTTAGGGTTCAAGAGGAAATCGACTTGTCTGCAGGGGGATTTTCTTGTAACACATAGCGTATTCAATGTTATCTCATCCTGCATCAATTCTAAACAACTTTTTATAAAGTTCGTTAAAGTGTTTATCTTCTCGATTGGCCTATCTAGAATACTGCGATCATAAACCGACGACATATTGTACACCAATGGTGTCTTTGACGTTGAAGCTATCCAGTCTGGTCCTAGTATCTCTGTCCTTGCTTGCTGATAGGTTTCCTTCTCATTGTGTGGATTGAATGCTCACATGGGATCAACTTCTTTCATTATACATTATTCCACTCCCTTTCATTTCTCTATCGCATCTGATCTAGTTCTCATTCCACCGCGCGTAACTGCTACTCTTTACTGATCGTCGCGTTCTTCAACTACTATCATTTGAAGGTTCTCGTTCTAATTATGATGCTGAGTTTGATGTTGGTTTCAATTCCCTTTGGCATGCCATTTTTCTATTAGTTGAGGAAAATCTTCTGTCACATGAACCAAGGCTCTGCAATATGTGCATGTCGTGCAAGGATTTGGGAAATTTCTTGCTAAATGTCCCGGTTGGTTTAATTTATAACAAATTATCGATCCTCTGCCTCCTCAACCAAATCCTCCATGTACTCGATCTCTGCTGAAACCTACACATCCACCCTAATTAAAGCCTCTTGGAGTGTTATTATGTGGAATTCCTCCTTCAATTGTGACATTTTCTTCTTGAATTCTATACACATATGAAGTGGGATCTCTCATCAAGTCGAACACACGATAGTATTTATCTTCATGTCCTACCGATTTGTAGAAGTTACAAAATAATTTTCTTGGGGTGCTCTGATATTTATGCAGTAAGGGACAAATAGCCGGATGATGGCTCCATGTCTTACATATCTCGCAGTACCCCACTCCTCCTTCCGATGGGTTTGGTGCTCCTGTGGCGATATACTGTGAGAAGGATGGCCATTCTTCCTTCCTATGGCCTTCTGTCTTACATTTTATACACCAAACATGTTTGCACTTTTTCTTTTCCTATGTTATATCTGATAATTTAATTCTTAGCGCAACCAACCGTGACTGTTCCTGTGCCATCTCCTACTGGACATGATTCCAATTTCATCGCAATTTCCAAAGTTTCTAGCTGTGACGTGACCTTATGCTATGTTAATGGACAATGAATGTGCGACAATAGATCTTCTATAAACCATTCTCAATGTTGCTCGTCAGGAATTTGAAAGGTTAACCTACCCATTGCATCTTTAAATCTTTGGTCGTAGTCCCACACTGTTTCATTATGCACTTGATTAATTTACTTCAGTTCTGTAATATATCGAGATTCATATTTTGATTTCCTAAATTCCTTTAACAATGCTTGTCTAATTTATGCCAAAGTTCTTGACTGTTCGACCAGTGTAGTTGTCTGAAACTTCATATACAATAGTAGTGCATGACCTTTGAATGTCGTGGCCAACTACACAATCTTCGTTGCTTTCTGTTAGATATTCTTCATAGTCCATATTGTATCGCATACAAACAAGTGTTGCTCAGTGTCCTCCGAACCTATTCCATGAAACTCATGCATTCTCAATGTATGATCTACCCCTGCCATTGTACTAGGTGTTTTACTTACCCTCGGTGATGCTGTATGACTCTAGTTTGCTGTACTATTTCCACTATTCTAACTATTGCTTTGACTTCCTCCACTTATTACAATTGCTCTTGAACAAGTCTCATTTCCTGCTTAAATTCTTAATGATGCACATGGGGTCGTGGGTTTGACGCAAATTTTGATTTGAGATGGACTTCCTTCTTCTGTTGGATAGTACTGAGAATCTCTTTCTTTGCTTTTCCTTTATCCATATAGTGTGATCTAAATTCCTGTGCAGGGGTTACTTTCCTCAAATTCCCTATGCTACTCTCCTTTTACAACCATAGTCTCCTTCTTGACCTTTTCCAACTACGTCCACAATGACAATCTTCTTATATTATTCATTAATAGTTTTCTTACAATTATGCACTACACTACAAGATATGCAACAATAACATCACCCAAACCTACCTAGCCATTCTGCTATACTTTGAGTTCACTCCTTTGTCATACCCCATACTTCTTCCTTTTCTTGACTTCCTTACCGAAAAAGCACTCAGAACTTCTCATATGTCGAACTTATACTGTCTCCCCCTCAAAGAATTTTTTTACATATTTATACATAACAATAGGTCTAAGCCCATTATAAAAGTGGACAAAGTGTCTCCCAAAAACCCAACAATTTATAACTATTTTCTGCCTTTTGCGCATTTCTCCATCGCACATCCTTTTTTTGCATTCTTTGACTCCTTGAAGTGCGCTCTCGTCGCGCACTCTGGTCCATATTCTAATTTCCTTTTACCCTTTGACTTCCTTTTGGCACAGATCCAAAAACTTATCCAAAATGCATCTCCAACAATAATCTTCACTTGCACATGTAATTTAAGTGATAAATCTCATCCATATTGGGTTGTAGAGTGCACCTAGCTTCTCTCAGTGCAAAAATTCTCTTGTCCCTTATGTGCGGTTTGCCACAAAGAGGAGACTATGAAGAATGGTAGAGAAATGTGGAATACTAGATGACTAATATATCTTCCTTTCTTATGGAAAAGGAGATATAGAGCTACCTTTAGAGGTGATTGTAGCTTGAAGCTTAATCAAGGGAAGATGTTAGCTTTTAAAGCTAGCCAAGATGATTAGGTGACAACTAGGTTAGGCTCTCTTTGATGAGATATTAACACATAAGAGTTTGGTGGAAATCTTGTCAAAAGTAGGTTGAAAGACTTAGTATCATAAAATATATGTCATTTTCCCATTTCCTAACATTTTTTCAGTAGCTTTTCCAATACCAATATCAAGTAGTTTCAAACCATACTCCATTTTGATTTTAGTATTTTAGGTGGACTTTTATTCTTGAGCTCGTAAGTTACATTTGTGGAGGTATCTTTACTTCCTAGATTCTATATGGATTGCTAAAACCTCTAGTTCTTTTTATTGTTGAACATGTTAGTTGTATTATTCTTTGCAAACCTTATATGTATGCATTACACTCATACATCATGCCCTTGTCATTCTCCTATGCCTCTATCTATCTCTGTTTCTCTTCTCTCTTACCTACTCACACACATTGCATACTTATGCTCTTACATTACACTACATTCTTAGCTCTTTGACTTCACTACTAAGTTACCTCTCTATCCCAAAACCCTTACACATTTATACAATTACATTAAGGCTTAACCCATATCAATGGACCCAAAATGCCTAACGACTTCGACGATCTTCCTTTGCACACGCACTAGTCCTGAAAGTGCGCCAACTATCTTTCCTTCTTCTACGCACATTGCGTAGCTCCCAAAACTGGTCCCAAAATCCTGTCCTAACAGGCCCCCAACACTCACCTGTGGCTCATCCCGAGCCACTCAGTTCTTATGCTACGCTCCCTTCAATGTTGCAATGAGCTTCTCAGAATTTTCCTTTGTAGTTGTGACCTTATCCTTTGCTTGTGCTTCTTGCGTCAAAATCTCTTCTGTTTTCTTCGTGGTAATATGGGTCTTCAATTTCTCTGCACTATCTTGTGTTGCTTGCTTCATTATGCCTTGTGCAACTGCAATTTCTTTTGTCACCCGAAAGGCTTCCTCATGTAGCGGCTCAATATTCTTCGCAAGAGTCTACTTTTAATATATTATTTGGTTGATCTGGAGGTACAACTTCTTGTTCTCAACTATGGAAGTCATTCATTTTCTTGGTGTTAAAGTGCTCATTGTTTCTTTGAATTTTTGCACCTTGTCCTACGCAATTTGCAACCTCTATTCTAGTTCCTGTAATTCTGCATTATTCAACAACTAAGTTCACACTTATGTACTCTCTTCATATATCTTGGCACATTTCTTGTCCAAACTCTTAATATTCTCCACATTGGTTATGAATGTTTTCTCCCTTTTCTCTCTTTCTTCTGGTGGAGTACTTGGTGTTGTGTAGGTTTCCAAGTCTACTATCTTCGTGTGGAATCCATGAATGGCTTCACTGAGCTTCGTCACTTGCTTTTCCAATGGGGCATCTGCTTCCATGTATATTTTTGGTATGTTGTCATATATTTCTTGCATTGGATGGTGCAACCTCGCTTGTCTCTATGCAACCTCATTCCGTTCTTGCACTAGTTTGTTGTATTATGCGTGTAGTGCTACATTGTCCTCATTCACTTTGGCCAACTCCATAGAATTCAACTTTGCGTGCAATTGGATTTCTTACGTGACACTTGTTTGCAAGCTATGTAACAGATTGATGGGTAACTGAGACAAAACTAAGTAGATATGACTTAATGCTTGTGCTCGCTCCTACATCTCTATCGCGGGGAACTCTATAGCTCCTGCTGATATCTTCATTATCCGTCATTCTACTGACGTTGATGGTATTTGTGATGTTTTCGGTTGTGACTCTATTTTCTTCTTTGTGCTCTCTATCTTTTCTTATTCTGTTGTTCAGATCGAAACTATTATGGTTGATTCCAAAATATAGCACATTGTATTTATCTACGCATGCACATTCATGTGCATTTCTCCCTGTTTCTACCCAAGTCACAGAAATGCTTCTTCAATTACTTCTTTGACCTGATCCTCGATCTTTTCCAAGTTTTCCTTAGTCAAGGCTTGGATCTCTACTTCCTTGAAGGCTTTCCTCTTCTTATGTTTATGCACTGAGCGCTCCTTTCTCTTCTCTCCAGTATGCAATGTTGTTTTAGTGTCACCTACACCATTCCCTTGTTCTCCCTATTCATGTTCTTTTTCTTGGTCTTTCTTTGATTGTTGTGTCTCCTTATGCACTATTTCTGTCACTGGGGTTTTCCACTCTGCTTCCCTATCGTTTACCATCTTGCTGACATCTCATTCTGTCAGTATGTAGTTTGTCGGGAACCATTGTTGATTCAGATCCCTCTTTACTTGAACAAACATATGGTGCGACCTTGCCTTGAATTGTGTGATATCTTTGTATGCTTCAACTATCTGTGCTAGAATGCACAATGTGTCCTCAATGCATTTCTAGATTGTCTCCTTATAGACATAGAATGTGATGTTGTTGTCGATCTATCTGTTCTTGTGCACGGTATGCCACAATGACACATACCTTGCTGCCAAGTATGGTTTCTGCATACCCTCCAAGAACTAAGTTTCTTTTAGTTCCCTCCAAATAAATAATGCAATTAAAATAAATAACCAAGCATAATGTAACTCTGTTCCTTTCTCATGTGATTCCCTACAGTCAATTAAGAATTGGCTCACCAAGAATGCCACCCAGTTCATCATCACTCCTGATGTGCACTTCTCCACTGCTGCTACAACTCCTGCTGGCACCTAATCCCTATGACATTTCCTAAGTAACTTGCAAGCCAACACATGTGTTCCAAATCTTACAGTATCATCATTGATGCTCGCAACGTCCAATCTGTGTGCTCCTCTGCATGTGTCGTATTTTTCCTACATTATTTATGCTAATGATTTTCCTACATCTTGTCTATGAACAAGGGTAGTGGGTCTTCCCTTGCTGAGGGAAATCATGTAATATGCACAAACAATTGGGTGTCGATCAACACTGCCCTGTTCAACCATAGAAAGCCCCCCATGGACGTAACTTAAAAACAAATTGATGCAGATATTAATTTCTACGCTTCTACCAAAATGTTGGATCTCCAATAGGTATTGATGCATGTTCTTTGTAATCATGTGGCCCATTCGTGCGACTCGAATGTGATTATAAGTGAATCCAATCTGAGTGATGTGCACAGGTAATTATTTTGTGCTAAATCTAGAAACTTATTAAGATCGACAAGGTAGTGGTCTTAAAATATCAGGCTTCCTACTGCACCCAACATATCTCCCTCGACAGTGACCCTAGGTGTAACTAGGTCGTACTTCGACTCTTTCTACAATCTGACTTGCTTTGTTGCAATGTTTCTAGGTGGAACATACATTTTGGGAATATTTATTGGATATGATGTATCTGCTCTTGGAGTATCTTCCTACATCGCTGTTTATGTTTTCTTACTGTGTGACTTCTTTGTTCATGATGTTAATGCTCCTACCTTTGGTGGCGCCATGACTTTCTGCAACTTGGATTTGTAAGAAAAAATCTTTTGGCTCTTTGTTCTCTTCGACTGTTCACGCAAAAATAACCCTTTCTCGTCGCCTCCTGTTCTATTTTTATAGGTTGTTTCCAGCTATTATCTTCGTCTTCATGCCCAAAATTCTCAGTCCCATACAATTGTATTAGCATTCATTTCCTTCTAGATTTTGCATTAATTTCATATTTTCTGATGGATCGTGGTCTAGATTTTCCATCCTATCAAAATATCATTGCCACTCTTCATTTATGACTATGTATTCTCGCCATCTTGCCATTATGTTTGTTCTTTAATTATTTTCTCGTCTTCGGTGCAGGTTTTTGTCTTGGTTCTTCAATTCACCTTTCTACACGTAGTTCAATTTTCCTTCCTTTACGTGACATTTTCTTATTCATCTTTGACTCTTTGAACAATGCCTGATTTAGAACGTTATCTCTTCAAATGTTTATTGTGGCTTGCCTTAAGCTCTTTTATTTATTTTTCTTTTCCTCTACAATACAATATAATACAAATACTATGGTACACATACTGCACGCTTAGACTAGTACGTAGAAGCACAACTCTCCCTATACAGTTTCAGCTGAATATCATTTATGAGCCCTTCCATAGTTTCCCCATTCAATTTCTCCAACTGCATAACACCTCCTTCTGTCACAAATATTATTACATATGAACCCAACCAGTGCATTTGGAACTTTCCAGGTGTTGCAAAAATTTGTTGTCATAGAGAAAAGCTAAGTCTCCCATCTGGAACTTCCTTTGTTTCATATGTTTGTCATGACATTCCTTTTCACATGCGTTTTGAACTTGCTGATGAAATCCTACAATGAAGGGATCTTCCTCTAGTTCCACTAACTTTGACAATATTCTCTCTACTGTACAAAAATTTGTAAGCTCTGTCAGTGTGAAAATGCGCAAAATCGGCACAATGAATTCCATGGGCATAACTACTTCCTGGACATATCCTAATCAGAATGGCATCTTTCCTGTCAACTTCTTAGATGTAGTCCGATGTGCCCATAGTATTGCAGGAATCCTCAAATCTTAGTCATCTCGATTGACATTACATATCTTCTTCAGTGCATTCTCTAGGATCTTGTTAAATGCTTCCACTGTTCCGTTCGCTTGAGGATGATAAGGTGTGCTCTTCTGGTGGTGAATATGAAATTGTTTTGTCAAAACACCAATTATTCTATTGAAGAAATGGGTCCCTAATCATTCATAAGGTTTCTTGGACATCCAAACCTCATAACAATATTCTCAAAGAGAAACTGCGCAACGCTGTCTGTGATGCAATCTTTGTCAGGTTTTGCTTCATCCCATCGGGTCAAATAATCTGTCACAATGATTATATATCTTTCTCCTGACCTTTTTGCTAGTGGGTTGATCGGTCCAACAAAATCAACTTCCCATTTATCAAAATCCTGCAATGTAACTTGTGGTATTAAAGGCATATCATCTCTTCTTGATGGCTTTCTGACTCTATGAAAAACATCACAGGTTTGACATAACTCTTTAGCATCCTTATGTAGGGTGGGCCGCCAAGTCCTGCACACAAAATCTTCTAAGTCGTCACTTTCCCTACATAGTGGCCTCCTGCAATTCCTTCACGTGCCTCTGATAATATCATAGGTCTCTTGTACTCCAATACACATCGTCGAAGAATACCATTTGCACCTAATTTATGTTAATGTTTAATCCATTATTATAGTTCTTTGCATTTGATTAGATAACAATAGCATAATACAAGATCATTGAGAAATACACAATCACAAGAGACACAACATTTATCCTAGGAAACCCTCTAGGGGAAGAAAACCCTGCAAAACTTCCATATTATAGATAGCCAATACAATGCCAAGAGATCTCTTAAACTAATGCAAAAGATTCTCTCCCAGATATGCACCACTCTCTCTCCTTCTCTAATTGCAGATCCGAAACTTGTCTTACAAAATGAGCAAGTGAGTTGTGTGTCTAAGTGAGGTGCTATCCTCCTTATTTATACAATACTAGCACGTGTGAAGTGTCTCTTCACTGGCAGGGCCGACTTCTCCAATTGGCTGGTTATAACCACCTTTATTATATTTTGGGGCCTCTTGATATCTGTTGGGGCCGAATTCTTATTTTGCCTATTATAATTATCATTTGACCAATCCACAAAAGGGGATTTGGTCCTATTACAATAACTGACATGATCAATCCATAATGGGGATTGATCCAATGAATAATATATCAGATAATAATAAGAATACACTTTGCAGTTGCATTATTTCAACACTCCCCCTTAACAAGAAGGGTATTCT
>JZKD02S1369923.1:0-11482 GCA_000966675.3 Picea glauca
GATTTTGTGAGTAAACTTCTCCAAGTCTATTAAATCAACATATGTGTCTGACTAAGGGAGTGGAGAAATCCATTGTATAATTGGTAATATTAGGAGGCTCTGCTTACACCAGAGTTAAGCAAGAGGTCACGTGAGGTTGGTTGAAGGGATATCCCCCTAATACCTTCTTAGAGTCAGAGATATTTCTGGGGATCTATTTGTATCTGGGGATCTTGCTAGTGCCCTTACCTCTGTGAGAGGTGGTGCTTTCAAGGTTTCATGATTTGCTACCCTGCCCATACAGTGGACCTGAATTATGACTGTTCGCCTGTGCATCGGTTATACCATGGTTGATTAGTTGCTTGAATTAGGTACCACATAGGTTACCTGCAGGGGTTATTCTACAGGTACCTTGGGTCATATAAGGGTCAGACAACACACAACCTTTATGGAGGATTACCTCTCCGAGGGGATTTGACTGACTAGTTGTTTAGCCCATGAGGGACCTTATAATTGATTTTGATACCTATGGTCTTTAGTAGGGAGTCTCAGGCCCCTCTTGGGTGAGGAATACCTACTTTAGGGAGGGAGGCCCCTTTCAACCACTTTATCCCATTTGTGTGCATATTGGTTGTTTGATTATTTTTGGTGTGCTCTTTGATTTCTAGTTGGCCTTAGGATTTGTTTTTATATCTTGAGTCTTAAGTCATCATGGAGCCAAACCAACTTCACCACAGGTCTCGTCGCTTGTTATAGTTACCACCACATTTAGAGTCTTTTCCTTCTAAAATACGTAGAGTTATTAAACATGCTACACATACCTCCACTTATCAGACTTGTGATTCTACAAAAATGAATATTGAACCGAGTCATCAAGACACTGAGAGTGCTTCAAATTCCACACTTACTATAGTCAATGGTACTCCTTCAACTCCTTCAACCACAATGGTTGTAGTGTCGGGGGCACCTATCATTACTGTTGCCCGTCCTATAGTGAACACTCAACCTATTTCCACGAACCCATTTGGGTCTCTTAGTCACTCACTGGGCTATAATGTTCAGTCCATCTTGATGGCCTCTAGTCCATTTTCCTATGGTCTGCCAAATTTTACTTCACAGTTTTCAAATTCCATCCTAGTAGCTAGCCCTAATGCTAGCATTGGACTTGGGGGCACAACTCCTCCTTATACTTCGTTCATGTTTGGTGTCTCTCAGGTCCCTCAAATGACTCCTACTATGGGAGGCATTCCTTGTTTTAACCCCATGTCTAATCCTATTACCTCTGGATGGAGTAACCAACCTGGAGGGAAAGCTATTGCTTATGGTCCATCATTTACACCAACCTCCTCTATGTTGATTCAAACCAAAACATTTGGCATGACGAATCCACCTTTATCCTTTGGATTCATAGCCAGAGGAGGTCAGTTTCACATCTTGGGAAACCCTCAACCTGGAGCCACTTCGACTGGGAGAAATTTTTATAACCCTCATTAGAAAATTCCTACTCAAATGATGCCCAACCAACCCCTTATGAATCATCCTGGAGGAGGGTATTACAATCCCAGACAGTGCCATGGTGCTTACCAGAACCCTGGATGGGCTATGATTCCCCAAGCATAATCTTTCTAGGGAGCTTGGGGCCAGATGCTTCAACCCCATCTCCCTTTTCTGGCCACGCTCAACCTGCTAGAATTGTCTAAGTTGATGAATGACCCTATGTGTCATGATCCTGCATGCCCCCCCATTCCCACCAATATTCCTTCAGATATTCTGAAATTCAAAGGCAAGAATGGCAAGGACCCTGGTGATCACGTTTAGAATTCCCTTAACGACGATTCCATTTGGTTAATATTATTTCAACGCAACCTCATAGGGGTTGCCGTGAAATGGTATATAGAGCTACCTAAAGGGGCATACGAGACCTTTAGTCAGATGGTGCTATTCTTCCTTAACCTCTTCCAATTACCGGTTTGGTACGATGTTGGCCTAGAAATTCTGTCGACCTTATGCCAAGACAAAGCAACTCATATCTCAGATCATATCCAAGAGTGGCGTAGAAAGAAGAGGTTGACCAAGACTTGCATATCCCCGGACTCCTGTTAGAATGGTTTCTTAAATCTCTACAACCTCCTATTTCGAAGGATGTTTCTACATCCGAGAAAAAAGAAATCTTCAAAGCCCACCAATTAGATCTTATATATGCACATTTTGGGATAATATACGAGATTATTTCGGATGCACCGAGGGAAAAATATGACCTTAGACAAAATCCTAGACCTCATGCTGATGGCATTGTAGGCTCTGCCAATGTGAAATATGCAGACTCGGTGACAAGCCGTTTGAAAGAGTTGTCTCTAAACTAGTCTGCAGGAGGGATAGCCTCATTTGTGTCTTCCAATCCTCCTCAGTCGATGGATGTACATTACGTGCAATCATCAACTGACCCAAATTGTAACCAAAAACCAGGAGGGAATAAAAAGAAAGGACATAATTATAATCGTAAGTGTGGGAAGAATAATAATAAACCTAAGGAAAATGGTAATAATGAGAGGATGAATAACAATGATGGTGAGGGAAAGAAAGAAAGGAGTAAGGTGAAATTTCCCTATAAGCTTTGTACAAACGATCATCTTACTCATTTATGCCCCAAACGTTTGGAAGTTGCGAGGCTATTATCTCTACCGCCCACTGTGCTGACGAATCCTTTTCCACATAACCAACTCATGGCCTTAAGCTCCTCAAATGATGGAAATGTGGCTGGTGGGAGACAAAAACCACCGGCATAAGACGATGACCATTTGTGCATCAATATGGTCAATTCTCAGGTTAATGTGGCCACCCAGTCTCGTGATTATAGTTCTCCAAAAACTGCACCTGGCCTAGAATCTCTTTCTCCTCCAGAGACGCCCTTGCAGATAAAAAAACTAGATCCACCACCTCATATTTAGAAAGGAGTACTCAAGTGCTCTACCAACAATCCAAATGCTAGAGCCACCCAAAATTACTCTATTGTTGAGGACCTGGTTCAAACTCCTTGTGCGATGTCAGCCCTGGAGGTACTCCAGACATGTCCTTCACAAAGGAATGCCTTGCTATCTATGTTAAGTGTTCTAGACCCCAATGGCTCGAAAGTTATCAAGTTTGATGTCACAGATGTGAAGCTTCGCTTGCCTTAGCATGTGGAATTCCAAATCCACGTGGGTTACTCAAATTATACCATCAAGCGTGCGATTTTTGATGAAGGTGCTGCAACATGTGTGATGTCCCCGATCTGTTGGAAAGCTCTCGGCTCTCCAACTCTCTCTCAATATCCGACCATGTTGACTACTTTTGATGGTCATTATTTCCGCCCTCATGGTATTCTTCCTGACTTTCCGGTCCAGTTAGGTGGGAAGATGATAGAGGTGGATGTCGAGGTGGTTGATGCGCCCCTCGATTATAAGTTGTTACTAGGATGCAATTGGACTTATGCTATGACTGTCATGATATTGTCCATCTTCCACACTCTTTGTTTCCCTCATGATGGGAAGATCATGATGGTCGACCAATTATCCTTTGTGCATGCTATCCCCAATGCATATGTTGGACCGTCGATCCCCATGGTAGACAATTCTCAACCGGAAAATGAGAATATTGGTGTGGGAATGTATTCATCCCTTATGGGTACCTTCGACTTCATGGCATTGAGTCACCATGTTTATGCCATGTCGGCCCGTTTCGTTGGAGAGGTATGTTCCTTTCCGTACTTCTTATTTTAATGATCCTTGGACACTACCTTCCTTAACTACGTCTTGTGAAGGTTAGTCACATGTTGGAATGGACATTCCATTATCGAAAATGGAGATAACGTATCAAGTTGTTCTTGACTCTTTCGCCGATCCCGATCCTATTACCTTGCAGACGGATGAGGAGGATCCTGTTCTTAAGCCCGTGTGGGCCACTTTGTCATATTGTTCACATGACCTCCTCGATGAGACTTTTCCCTCAAATGAAGCTATCATCGAAGCCATGTATGGTTCTGACAAACCTTGGGATGATATGCATCATCGCTCTTAGTTTCTCCCAGAGCTTGCTAGAATCGAATAAGACGACTTTTGATCTACTCTAAGTGAGATAGTCGGCCACGTCATAGTTCCACTTGATACACATGACATTTATGCTGAAGGAAATATGGAGAGTATCTCTTCTACCATCATGATCGATATCTATTGTATCCCTGGCAAGATTGAAAATGTACACATCGGTGCAGATTGTTCACCAGAAGAAATCCTGATCTACATCCAGCTCTTTAAGGAATTTCAAGATGTATTTTCTTGGTCATATGAAGAGATGCCAGGAATTGACCCTCAAATTGTCGAACATGATATTAAAACTCACCTGGATGATAAGCCCATTCGACAACGTCTTAGAGATGTCAATCCCCAGAAGGCCCCTGCTATTAAGGAAGAGGTAGAGAAACTGCTTAATACTGGATTTATCTACCCAGTTCCCTTGACTGAATGGGTATCCAATATCGTTCCTATGAATAAAAAGAAAGGAACCATCCGTGTATGCATGGAATTTCGTGACCTGAACAAATCCTGTCCTAAAGTCAACTTCCCAACACCTTTCATTGATCAGATTCTTGATGAGTGTGATGGAAGCAAGGTTTTTTCTTTCATGGATGGATTTTCAGGTTATAACCAAATTCAAGTCAAAATTGAGGATCAATATAAGACGACATTTATTTGTCCTTGGGGTACTTTCACATATCGGAATATGCCTTTCGTCCTTAAAAGCACCAGAGAAACCTTCCAACATGCTATGAACTTAGCATTCCATGATCTTAAGCATATAGTTGAAGCTTATCTTGATGATCTTGCTATTCACTCTCGTAAGAGAGTGGATCACCCTAAGCACCTTTGACTAGTTTTTGAAAGATGTCATCATTGAAGAATTCGATTGAACCCTCATAAATGCATATTTTGCGTTAGGTCTGGACGTCTTCTAGGATTTTTAGTCTCTGATACTAGGATCATGGTAGATCCATTAAAGGTTGAGGCAATACTTCGATTTCCTCCACCATGCACTATTTGACAACTTCAAGGTTTACAGGGGAAAGATAACTTTTTACGTCATTTTATTTTAAACTATGCCAATATTACTAAGGGTTTCATGCGTCTTTTGAAGAAGGTCACCCCTTTTGTTTTGGATGAGCCAGCTTAGGAAGCCTTTGATGCTTTGAAGAAAGCTTTGGTATTGATGCCTCTGCCGAAGTCTCCTAACTAAAGTAGGGATTACTTGATTTATTTCATTGCATCCGAAGAGATGATTGGTATGGTTTTGGTTTAGGAGGATGATGAGCTCTGCGAGCACGTCATTGACTATCTTAGTCGAAACTTAGTCGATCATGAGATCAAATATTCTCACGTCAAAAATCTAGCTTTGGCTACCATCCATGCAGTCCAATGATTACACCATTATATATTTCTTTNGATTTTGTGAGTAAACTTCTCCAAGTCTATTAAATCAACATATGTGTCTGACTAAGGGAGTGGAGAAATCCATTGTATAATTGGTAATATTAGGAGGCTCTGCTTACACCAGAGTTAAGCAAGAGGTCACGTGAGGTTGGTTGAAGGGATATCCCCCTAATACCTTCTTAGAGTCAGAGATATTTCTGGGGATCTATTTGTATCTGGGGATCTTGCTAGTGCCCTTACCTCTGTGAGAGGTGGTGCTTTCAAGGTTTCATGATTTGCTACCCTGCCCATACAGTGGACCTGAATTATGACTGTTCGCCTGTGCATCGGTTATACCATGGTTGATTAGTTGCTTGAATTAGGTACCACATAGGTTACCTGCAGGGGTTATTCTACAGGTACCTTGGGTCATATAAGGGTCAGACAACACACAACCTTTATGGAGGATTACCTCTCCGAGGGGATTTGACTGACTAGTTGTTTAGCCCATGAGGGACCTTATAATTGATTTTGATACCTATGGTCTTTAGTAGGGAGTCTCAGGCCCCTCTTGGGTGAGGAATACCTACTTTAGGGAGGGAGGCCCCTTTCAACCACTTTATCCCATTTGTGTGCATATTGGTTGTTTGATTATTTTTGGTGTGCTCTTTGATTTCTAGTTGGCCTTAGGATTTGTTTTTATATCTTGAGTCTTAAGTCATCATGGAGCCAAACCAACTTCACCACAGGTCTCGTCGCTTGTTATAGTTACCACCACATTTAGAGTCTTTTCCTTCTAAAATACGTAGAGTTATTAAACATGCTACACATACCTCCACTTATCAGACTTGTGATTCTACAAAAATGAATATTGAACCGAGTCATCAAGACACTGAGAGTGCTTCAAATTCCACACTTACTATAGTCAATGGTACTCCTTCAACTCCTTCAACCACAATGGTTGTAGTGTCGGGGGCACCTATCATTACTGTTGCCCGTCCTATAGTGAACACTCAACCTATTTCCACGAACCCATTTGGGTCTCTTAGTCACTCACTGGGCTATAATGTTCAGTCCATCTTGATGGCCTCTAGTCCATTTTCCTATGGTCTGCCAAATTTTACTTCACAGTTTTCAAATTCCATCCTAGTAGCTAGCCCTAATGCTAGCATTGGACTTGGGGGCACAACTCCTCCTTATACTTCGTTCATGTTTGGTGTCTCTCAGGTCCCTCAAATGACTCCTACTATGGGAGGCATTCCTTGTTTTAACCCCATGTCTAATCCTATTACCTCTGGATGGAGTAACCAACCTGGAGGGAAAGCTATTGCTTATGGTCCATCATTTACACCAACCTCCTCTATGTTGATTCAAACCAAAACATTTGGCATGACGAATCCACCTTTATCCTTTGGATTCATAGCCAGAGGAGGTCAGTTTCACATCTTGGGAAACCCTCAACCTGGAGCCACTTCGACTGGGAGAAATTTTTATAACCCTCATTAGAAAATTCCTACTCAAATGATGCCCAACCAACCCCTTATGAATCATCCTGGAGGAGGGTATTACAATCCCAGACAGTGCCATGGTGCTTACCAGAACCCTGGATGGGCTATGATTCCCCAAGCATAATCTTTCTAGGGAGCTTGGGGCCAGATGCTTCAACCCCATCTCCCTTTTCTGGCCACGCTCAACCTGCTAGAATTGTCTAAGTTGATGAATGACCCTATGTGTCATGATCCTGCATGCCCCCCCATTCCCACCAATATTCCTTCAGATATTCTGAAATTCAAAGGCAAGAATGGCAAGGACCCTGGTGATCACGTTTAGAATTCCCTTAACGACGATTCCATTTGGTTAATATTATTTCAACGCAACCTCATAGGGGTTGCCGTGAAATGGTATATAGAGCTACCTAAAGGGGCATACGAGACCTTTAGTCAGATGGTGCTATTCTTCCTTAACCTCTTCCAATTACCGGTTTGGTACGATGTTGGCCTAGAAATTCTGTCGAACTTACGCCAAGACAAAGCAACTCATATCTCAGATCATATCCAAGAGTGGCGTAGAAAGAAGAGGTTGACCAAGACTTTCATATCCCCGGACTCCTGTTAGAATGGTTTCTTAAATCTCTACAGCCTCCTATTTCGAAGGATGTTTCTACATCCGATAAAAAAGAAGTCTTCAAAGCCCACCAATTATATCTTATATATGCACATTTTGGGATAATATACGAGATTATTTTGGATGTACCGAGGGAAAAATATGACCTTAGACAAAATCCTAGACCTCATGCTGATGGCATTGTAGGCTCTGCCAATGTGAAATATGCAGACTTGGTGACAAGCCGTTTGAAAGAGTTGTCTCTAAACTAGTCTGCAGGAGGGATAGCCTCATTTGTGTTTTCCAATCCTCCTCAGTCGATGGATGTACATTACGTGCAATCATCAACTGACCCAAATTGTAACCAAAAACCAGGCGGGAATAAGAAGAAAGGACATAATAAATATCGTAAGTGTGGGAAGAATAATAATAAACCTAAGGAAAATGGTAATAATGAGAGGATGAATAACAATGATGGTGAGGGAAAGAAAGAAAGGAGTAAGGTGAAATTTCCCTATAAGCTTTGTACAAACGATCATCTTACTCATTTATGCCCCAAACGTTTGGAAGTTGCGAGGCTATTATCTCTACCGCCCACTGTGCTGACGAATCCTTTTCCACATAACCAACTCATGGCCTTAAGCTCCTCAAATGATGGAAATGTGGCTGGTGGGAGACAAAAACCACCGGCATAAGACGATGACCATTTGTGCATCAATATGGTCAATTCTCAGGTTAATGTGGCCACCCAGTCTCGTGATTATAGTTCTCCAAAAACTGCACCTGGCCTAGAATCTCTTTCTCCTCCAGAGACGCCCTTGCAGATAAAAAAACTAGATCCACCACCTCATATTTAGAAAGGAGTACTCAAGTGCTCTACCAACAATCCAAATGCTAGAGCCACCCAAAATTACTCTATTGTTGAGGACCTGGTTCAAACTCCTTGTGCGATGTCAGCCCTGGAGGTACTCCAGACATGTCCTTCACAAAGGAATGCCTTGCTATCTATGTTAAGTGTTCTAGACCCCAATGGCTCGAAAGTTATCAAGTTTGATGTCACAGATGTGAAGCTTCGCTTGCCTTAGCATGTGGAATTCCAAATCCACGTGGGTTACTCAAATTATACCATCAAGCGTGCGATTTTTGATGAAGGTGCTGCAACATGTGTGATGTCCCCGATCTGTTGGAAAGCTCTCGGCTCTCCAACTCTCTCTCAATATCCGACCATGTTGACTACTTTTGATGGTCATTATTTCCGCCCTCATGGTATTCTTCCTGACTTTCCGGTCCAGTTAGGTGGGAAGATGATAGAGGTGGATGTCGAGGTGGTTGATGCGCCCCTCGATTATAAGTTGTTACTAGGATGCAATTGGACTTATGCTATGACTGTCATGATATTGTCCATCTTCCACACTCTTTGTTTCCCTCATGATGGGAAGATCATGATGGTCGACCAATTATCCTTTGTGCATGCTATCCCCAATGCATATGTTGGACCGTCGATCCCCATGGTAGACAATTCTCAACCGGAAAATGAGAATATTGGTGTGGGAATGTATTCATCCCTTATGGGTACCTTCGACTTCATGGCATTGAGTCACCATGTTTATGCCATGTCGGCCCGTTTCGTTGGAGAGGTATGTTCCTTTCCGTACTTCTTATTTTAATGATCCTTGGACACTACCTTCCTTAACTACGTCTTGTGAAGGTTAGTCACATGTTGGAATGGACATTCCATTATCGAAAATGGAGATAACGTATCAAGTTGTTCTTGACTCTTTCGCCGATCCCGATCCTATTACCTTGCAGACGGATGAGGAGGATCCTGTTCTTAAGCCCGTGTGGGCCACTTTGTCATATTGTTCACATGACCTCCTCGATGAGACTTTTCCCTCAAATGAAGCTATCATCGAAGCCATGTATGGTTCTGACAAACCTTGGGATGATATGCATCATCGCTCTTAGTTTCTCCCAGAGCTTGCTAGAATCGAATAAGACGACTTTTGATCTACTCTAAGTGAGATAGTCGGCCACGTCATAGTTCCACTTGATACACATGACATTTATGCTGAAGGAAATATGGAGAGTATCTCTTCTACCATCATGATCGATATCTATTGTATCCCTGGCAAGATTGAAAATGTACACATCGGTGCAGATTGTTCACCAGAAGAAATCCTGATCTACATCCAGCTCTTTAAGGAATTTCAAGATGTATTTTCTTGGTCATATGAAGAGATGCCAGGAATTGACCCTCAAATTGTCGAACATGATATTAAAACTCACCTGGATGATAAGCCCATTCGACAACGTCTTAGAGATGTCAATCCCCAGAAGGCCCCTGCTATTAAGGAAGAGGTAGAGAAACTGCTTAATACTGGATTTATCTACCCAGTTCCCTTGACTGAATGGGTATCCAATATCGTTCCTATGAATAAAAAGAAAGGAACCATCCGTGTATGCATGGAATTTCGTGACCTGAACAAATCCTGTCCTAAAGTCAACTTCCCAACACCTTTCATTGATCAGATTCTTGATGAGTGTGATGGAAGCAAGGTTTTTTCTTTCATGGATGGATTTTCAGGTTATAACCAAATTCAAGTCAAAATTGAGGATCAATATAAGACGACATTTATTTGTCCTTGGGGTACTTTCACATATCGGAATATGCCTTTCGTCCTTAAAAGCACCAGAGAAACCTTCCAACATGCTATGAACTTAGCATTCCATGATCTTAAGCATATAGTTGAAGCTTATCTTGATGATCTTGCTATTCACTCTCGTAAGAGAGTGGATCACCCTAAGCACCTTTGACTAGTTTTTGAAAGATGTCATCATTGAAGAATTCGATTGAACCCTCATAAATGCATATTTTGCGTTAGGTCTGGACGTCTTCTAGGATTTTTAGTCTCTGATACTAGGATCATGGTAGATCCATTAAAGGTTGAGGCAATACTTCGATTTCCTCCACCATGCACTATTTGACAACTTCAAGGTTTACAGGGGAAAGATAACTTTTTACGTCATTTTATTTTAAACTATGCCAATATTACTAAGGGTTTCATGCGTCTTTTGAAGAAGGTCACCCCTTTTGTTTTGGATGAGCCAGCTTAGGAAGCCTTTGATGCTTTGAAGAAAGCTTTGGTATTGATGCCTCTGCCGAAGTCTCCTAACTAAAGTAGGGATTACTTGATTTATTTCATTGCATCCGAAGAGATGATTGGTATGGTTTTGGTTTAGGAGGATGATGAGCTCTGCGAGCACGTCATTGACTATCTTAGTCGAAACTTAGTCGATCATGAGATCAAATATTCTCACGTCAAAAATCTAGCTTTGGCTACCATCCATGCAGTCCAATGATTACACCATTATATATTTCTTTTCAAAACTACTGTGGTTTGCCGATGTCAATCCGTTTCAATACGTCCTTACCAGGCGTATCATAGGGGGAAAATATAATAAATGGATTGTCATTTTACAAGAATTCAATCTCGATTTCGCTTCTGCAAAATCCAAGAAATCACTAGTCTTTGCAGAGTTAATATCTAACTTCCCACAATTAGACAAGGATGTTATTCATGTTGATTTTTTTGTGGATGAACACATTTTCCTTGTCTCGTCGTCTGAACCCAGGTATGGAGACATCGTTCTCTATCTTCAAACTTTGAAGTTTCATCAACATCTCTCATGAGATGACCGACGATGTATACGATACCAAGCCAAGAATTTTGTTATCATTGGTGACACTCTGTATCGCCGAGGAATAGAAAATAGCCCGCATCATTGTTTAACTCACGAAGAATCCGAGTCAGTTATAAATGATTTCCATAGTGGGGCTTATGGTGGTCATCTATATAGGATTGCGACAGCCCAAAAAAATTTGCGAGCCGATTGTTTATGGCCGTCTATCTTTAAAGATTGCATTGAAATGGTTAATAAGTGTCACCCCTGCCAGTTGT
>JZKD02S1369934.1:24337-39303 GCA_000966675.3 Picea glauca
CAACTATATGCAACTGTGCAACTATATGCAACTATATGTACAAAACAATAGAAATATGTAGAATAGAATGTAATAATTATATCAACAAGAGAATTATGCACTTCAAGGGGGAAACCTCCTTGGCCACTTCAAGGGGGAAATCTCCTTGATCACTTTGAGAGGGTTATCTCCTTATACAGCTAATTATAATTGAATAATAATCGACACCCTTTTACATTGAATGGTCTACATACCAATATAATTCATTAGATGTTTATTTGAATAGTCATGAAAGTACAAACCTACATGCAAGAAACCAAATATCCCCATGCTACTGAGGGCTTCATTCCCTCCTCCTTGAGGTTAAATGCTCCTCCAAATGTGTCATCCTCACAATAAAACAAGCAACCTCCATATGCACGCTTCATGAATAATGCCACCAGGACACATAGGTCTCCAATTTTCTAAGGAAGTGCATCACATAGGCATCGAGTCAAGGTATAACAACCCATGAGTAAGCTATCTCTGATGTGTATGTCCATGATGGTACAACTAAAGATACTCAACACACCATGCACTCCATATCATATGAAGCACCCTCAAGAATTGTGTAATCATTTTCAAATTAACCCCAAGAGAAAACAATATCAAAAGCAAGTTCTTGTAATAAATTCATAATAAATGACTTAATTTTCTCAACGAAAATGAATTAATTTTCTTAATGAATAAAATAAGTCATTAGGAGATTAGGTATTTGAAAGGTATGCAATATACTCAAGCTACATCTTTGATCATCCTTATGTATTAAGACATCTTGCATGAGTGAAGTCTCAACAAATGAATAATTAAATTATAATCTCGCTCATCTTTTGGACTTTTATATTTGTCAACATATATGTGTGGTTTGTCTGACTTGTAAATATTATATGTTGATTTGTCTTTAGTACCATTGACCGGTTCTATATCAACTGGATCTGAAAAGGCAAGGAAAAGATTTTGTATACGCATGCAATTTTTATTGCCAACTGAGGGTCATGTAATTATGATGTTGAGAGCATAGGTGACATTGAGTTTCCCTTGAGGTATAGACATTTAATGCAATGATGGGCACTTAACGATGGGTCTCTCTCTCTCTCTCTCTCTCTCTCTCTCTCTCTTAGGAGTAGTAGGATGAAGGAGGAGGGATGGAAAATATAGAGGAGGATACTGAAGACATCCAGTTGGTCGATTATTCAGACGATCCCAAGGAGGGGGTCAAAATTTTTTAGTATACAAGTTTAATTACCAAGGGTTGGGCTACTAGGAGATTAAAACTTGTCGATTTTTGAAGGGGGGAATCTTGGAGTTTCATTTTTGATAGCCACAAAACCTTTGGGTTTGAAGAATTTTGTGGATTCCATTGGCCGACTTGCCCAACTTGTTTGTGTTGGCTTTGGGAAACCCCAAGTTTCTTCCCATATGTGAGTTTTGTCGTTGGCTCCTCGATTTTATTGGTTGGGCACTCCTCTTGCTTACTCAGCTTGCCTTTGGGCGCCCCTCTTGCCAACTTGCCTTGTGTTGCCTCTGGAAACCCCAAGTTTTCCTTGCATTATGGAAACCCCAAGGTTTTCCCACCGCACCCGTGCCGCTGACTCTTTTAGTTTTGTTGGTTGGGCGCTCCTCTTGCCAACATAGCTTGCCTTTGGGCGCTCTTGCGAACTTTATGCAACATGAAACTTATGCAACAATGCAACTTATGCAATTATGAAACTATATGCAACTTATGCAACTATATACAACTATATTATGCAACTATGCAACTATGCAACTATATGCAACTATATTCAACAATGCAACTTATGCAACTATATGCAACTTATGCAACTATACACAACTATACGCAACTTTATGCAAGTATGCAACTATATGCAACTTTATGCAACAATGCAACTTATGCAAGTTTATGCAACTATGCAACTTATGCAACTATATGCAACTTATGCAACTATGCAACTTATGCAACTATATGCAACTTATACAACTATGCAACTATATGCAACTGTGCAACTATATGCAACTTATGTAGCTATGCAACTATATGAAACTATAAAAGAGAAGAATCACATCCCAAAGCATACCAAGATAACAATAATGTCATACCAAGTATGATATGAATCAAGTAAACAAGGACCCCAATAAGTATTTTACATACAATAGAATCAAGTATATTCTCCAAGCAAAACATGGGTTCCCTAAATATTTGCTCGCTAACTTATCTTCTCATTTTTTAGAGTGTTGGTACCACAAACTTCTTGTTTTAACGAGTGTAGGTACCACCAAATAGGTATCTGTCGGATCTATCTTCCTCGAGTGATGATAAATATATACTAAGAGAGGTTGAAAGTGAGATGTGTTGTACTAGATCTACCAATTCTAGATCAACTAGATCTGAAAAGATAAGGAAAATATTTCGTATACGCATGCAATTTTTTATTGCCAATAGAGGGTCATGTAATTATGATGCTGAGAGCATAGGTGACATCGAGTTTCCCTTGAGGTATAGACATCTAGTGCAACGATGGGCATCTAAGGAGCTACCTGAAGTGGACACAAATTTCTTCATCAGTGGGAGGATGTATCGCATTGCTCCTTCGTCCTCACATGGATTGGGGTTATTTTCCATGGATGGCGTAAAGGTCAGCTATGGAATTGTAATAGAATTGATGGAGTATGCCAGACCATTATACAAATATAATCACTGGTTGATGTTGGTCCGATATATGCGAAGTATGCGGAGATACGAAGTTGCAACAAATTATATACAACTAGTAGATAACAATCAAAATAAAGGGGCAACTATGTATATTGATGGAAGGCCAAAAGCTACTGGAAACATTGCGGGCTTTATAAATAGTACACGACCATTGAAAACAACTAAGAAACCGAATTGCATATTTGAGGGACGCGAAGGAAATCGTATATTTGTATGTGAAACAAAAACAATAGTTCCAGGTGAAGAGTTGTTGATCAATTACAACTTAAATCAAATAGATGGAGGGGGTGCAACTATGGGGGTAAATATCTTACATACCATTCAACCGAACCTTTGATCAATCATTGCTATAATTTATCGCTATAATATTTCAATTTTTTACTGCATATATTTCATTTTTCATTATTTATTTTCTGATATTACTGCAATATTTCATTTTTATATGTTACAATTACTTTCATAACTCTTGTTGATTAATTTATTGTGTCAACATCTGTCCAGGGTGACCATGAGAAATCACACGCTACATCTGTCCAGGGTGACCGTGGAAATGCACCCGCTGTGCCTCAACAGGTAAATGTTAAATATTGTAACAACTTATGACTACAAAAACTAAATTTATGAAATTTCATTATTTATTTTATGATATTACTGCAATATTTCATTTTTTTAATGTTATAGGTGAATTTCATAACTTTTGTTGATTGATTTATTGTGTCAACTTCTCTCCAGGGTGACCATGGAAAATCACCCGCTACATCTGTTCAGAGTGACCGTGGAAATGCACCCGTTGTGCCTCGACAGGTAAATGTTAAATATAGTAACATCTTATGACTACAACAACTAAATTTATGAAATTTCATTATTTTTTTTTTTCTGATATTACTGCAATATTTCATTTTTTTAATGTTACAGGTGAGTTTCATAACTTTTGTTGATTGATTTATTGTGTCAACTTCTGTCCAGGGTGACCGTGGAAAATCTCCTGCTACATTTGTCCAGGGTGACCGTGGAAATGCACTTGCTATTCCTCGGCAGGTAAATGTTAAACATAGTAACAACTTATGACTACAACAACTAAATTTATGAAATTTCATTATTTTTTTTTTCTGATATTACTACAATATTTCATTTTTTTAATGTTACAGGTGAATTTCATAACTTTTTTTGATTGATTTATTGTATCAACTTCTGTCCAGGGTGACCATGGAAAATCACCTGCTACATCTATCCAGGTTGACTGTGGAAAGGTACCCACTGTGCCTCAGCAGGTAAATGTTAAATACAATAATAACTTATGACTATAATAACTAAATTTCTCAAATGTTAAAGTTCATCTCATTAATTTTATTCATCAATGTATTGTGGCATGGTCAACGTGGGAAGGCACCCGGTGAGGATCTTGATGAGGACGGAATATTTTATTCAACTGACCCAATAACAATGATCGTGAAGGCCTTGAAGAAGGAAAACATAGAATATCTAGGTTTGTTTTGCAAAAGACCCCTGACATAGGAGGACAGGGAAAGAATTGCAAAGCTACAAAATCTAATAACTAATTTTGGGGTAAGTGGCATCTTGACATATTTTTATCAGCTATGACAATTTCATATCCATTTTTTTGTTTTATTTTCTGTATGATCTGATAAAGTAAAGTTTTCCATTTGTAGGAGTTTTTAAACCCCGTGCGTCGGGAACCTGTCAATCCTGCAACTGCTATAGGTAGTAGTGATGGTCCAATGCAACAAAAAAGTCAACATAGAAAAGTACAAGTGAGGATTTTTGAGCCTCCTGAGGTTCCCCTCGAATCCATTGATGAGCACAATGATGTTGACGGGCATGACACACTGGACCATGATCAGCCAGAGCCTCAGACTCCACATGACTCCAGAAATGAGAGTACAGTAGATGGAGAGGAAGATATTCTGCATGGAACAGAACAAATTAAAAGCATCAGATCACAAGATGTCACCTTTCTGGTGGATGACGCATGTGTTCCAATCAAGATTTAGAAGATTGCAGGTAATTGTTAATTAATTGATTCATTTTTATCATGAAATTGAAATGGACATTTGTTGAGATTATTATAAATTAATGGATAACACGTTTCTGCAGGAAACAATGTTTTCTATAGAAAATTAAATGACAAAGCATTGGAGCTATTTGGCCCCACCATTCGCACACGGTGGAATGGCCAAGATAGAAAAAATAAAGATGAATTGATAGACCACATGGTAAACTTGTTCGACAACACGTTCAACAAGAAAGTGGTTACAAAGTTGGCCGACGAGAATTTAAAATATACCAAGGCCCAATATAGGGAGAAATTGCAATTACACCTCAAGCATGAGCACCCTACCATGGTTCCGGAGAAAGAGTGGAAGGCCCTGATAGAAGATGCAAAGGAGAACTTGTTTAAAAAACAAGGAAGACATCCACGAGCTGGTCAAGCAAGGTACAACACATGTCATATTATTAGTGAAATATGCTCATTTATGTTTTTCTTTCTTGTTTTAAGTGACAATTCTGATATCCATTGTTTTTCAAAAATTCCATATGTAGGCTACCAGACACCTCCAAAGAAAACAAAGATAGAATGGAAAATCACGAACAACATAAACTAGGTCAGGGTGGCTATGGAAAACTAAAAGCCTGAATCGTAAGAATTAAATGATTAAATGTGGTTAATATTTATTTAACAGTAGCGAACAAATATATGTTTTTTTTATTGGTAATTTTAATGGTGTTATGCATTGTAGTTAAATATGTTCGACACTGCTACCATCGAGGAGGACGTAAAGCTTGGTTACAAGCATGGTTTTAAAAGTGTGATTGGATATAGAAAAATCTTTGGGCAGACTCCAATGTCCCCAGCCACGTAGGTAAATAAAATGAATAAGGAAACTGCAGTAGCATGCTTGTTAAGTCTATTCATATTTTATTATATCACCCTTAACTAAGTATTTATGTTTGTTTTCAAGCAACATTGCAACCACAGCAGAGAACCTAGTGGTATTTAGTAGACACCACATCATACAAGGGTGCACATGTCCAATGATAGTGGGGAGCAGCGTACCCATTCCGATATGTATGCTTCAGAATTATAAATATTTTACTGTGATTGTAGATATTTATTTCCTGACTTATACCTATATTATCTTCTTTAAATGGAAGAGCATGTAGCTCAGGAGGGTGAAATGCGAGAGGAACCAAGTGGAAAAGAAATTAATTCACCAACTGTCAGATCTACACAGACAGGTAAAGAGAAATATTGAAATGTTAATCAAAATAATGAATTAATTATTTCAATTATATTTCAACATATCGATATGATCATTTTTGTTGTTGCAGTTCACGCCCCTACACAAATGCCTCGACGCCCTTCTCAACGACGTACCAGAAGTATGGTACATGAGTACATGGAAACACAAACAATAGAAGGAAAGGGTGCAAGAAATACAATGTCAAAGGATGAATATGATATCCCAATCGTCAATTTTTTTACTGGAAAAAAACATAAATCATAGAAAAAATAGATGTATAAATTCATGACTTGTATTTGGATGTTTATTGATGTTGCTAGTATGAAACATTGTTTATATGAATTACAACATTATGATTCAATGTTTATATGTTCATATGTTTTGATGACTATCCTAGTTATGCATGAATGTCTATAGGCTTTCTATATAAAAAAAATCATTTATTGGGTATGGGGAATTGAGAGTGATGTGCGGGGGGGGAGGGGCATATGAGCTTCCACCTTCACGTGGTTGGCCCTGTTCAATAGAGAATAACTTATTCTCAAAACAAAGAGAATCTCATTAAGGTATGCGACCACTTAAGTTTTTTCTAGAGTATTTTACATAACTAAAGGCATGTTTATTTGCTTATATATTATTTACTCATATAAAGAATTTGTCTTTTATGATTCATGTAGGTCTTGATGATGGAAATGCATCTCGCGGACAACTCTTATCAAGTTGTATGGGCTAATGGATCTGGCGAAAGGACAATTATAAGGTAATGGTTTTGACGTGTTTTTTAAAGTAGGCTTTATACTAGTAAAAGTTCACAATACTCTAGAAAGGATAGAATTGCATTTTTGGTAGACAAGCATCAATGTTTTTAACAAACTATGAGTCATAGACTATGGGAAAACCTTTTTTTTTATTCTTACATTGACCAATACAACTATAAAATTTTTTTAGTAAAAAATCTTAACCACACACACACACACATATATGAACCCTAAGTAAACAAATGAGAGAAGAGAAAGGGAGAATATGTACTAATAGAAGTGAATGAAGATAATAATATGAATAATGGAGTGGAGAGTGCACTCTATTCTAGTTGAATGATCCTTTCATCCAACATGTATCGTGCCATACTTTCAATCTCTCTCGTTTGATCATAAGGGTATCTATAGGGACTTATGTTGGCAGAGATACTACATGGTGTAAGTTTAATGACATGTTTAGAGATCTCATGAAAAAGGAAACCTTGTGGGAATTTCCTGAAACACCATGTCATGCTTATTGAATTTATGTTAATCTCTAAAGGAACATTTCCTACTTTAAGATGGTCTTCTATTCAATGCATATTGACAATAACTCCATTAACATGTTTTGAGGAGCTTCTCCATTTTATGTGAGCTAATCACTTGAATGGGTAGAGCCTTTGGGCCATTAATTCCCCATGGTTCATGGACATTGTACCCAATGATTTAATCCATTTAACCCCCAAAACCACCCTTTCAATAAAAATGGTGTAAATGGAAATTGATAATTTGTAATCTAGTTAGTTTAATGTTGTGGCATTTTCCTCCATTTACAATCACCACTTGAAAGTTTATAAATGGGTGTGTAACAAAATTCAGTTTGTATACCATATTTTTTTAATGAAGGTGTGGGTACTACCTAAGTCGATAAGGACTATGACATTTTGGTTGTTGATGTATCCTACAATTTTAACGGTTTTAGGAATGTCGATATCTTCCAAGGAATTCATCAATATGGTGTAAAATTTTTCTTCATTATTTAATGAGCAATCAAACTATTCTCACAGATCCTATTGAGATTCCTCATCATCCTTGTCATTCTTCTTGAGGTGAATATTATTTATTTGGAACATGTTTTCCACCAATACCATTTTTTATTACACCCAAAGAAAAATCCCTTAGCTTGTTTCTTTTCCATTGTCTTTATCATGATTATGGCGTGCTTATACATTTTTGTGTTATTTAGAACATATCTATCATTACTTCAAGACATGGATCCTATAAGGGACTTATGTTTATATACATTATTAGAGTCAATATAACAAGCTAACTTGATGGATTTGACCATAATAGTTGGGACCTATATTCTAATTTAAATTTTGGGTTACATCATTTAAGCCATGAAAGTAAAGGCCTTGTTAGCATCTAGATATGCACCTTTGTTTTTTAGGCACTAACTATTGCAAAAGTTGTAGATCCAAAGGTTTTTCTTATATAACATTGCATGAGAATGATGGGACCCATTAAACCTTGATTTTTTCTAGGTTTATATTCATTAAAATTTTAAGCTCTCTATTGTTCCTTACTTCTAAGTTAAATGGATATTTGTTGGATGATAAAGGCATCATCACATAATATTTTTCTTGAGAGTGAAATGACAGTATGGGTATGCACTCTTAAAGTATTCATGCTCCTGTCAAACCCATCTAGCATCCATGAGGATGATATTGAATATGGATGACCTAACCTATCGTCATCAATAAGCCTAGCAAGTGTATGAGCTAGCTAATTGTCCGAGGTTTGTTCCTATTGGTTGGATGTCATTTCGTCATGTAGGAGCTAGCTACTTGTCTGAGGTCTATACCTATTGGTTGGCAGTAAGTCATATGCATATGAGTTACAACTCTAAGTCCATTTTATATTACTAAGGCCTATTGTCATTCGTGAAGCCTAGCGTTCCAGCTACAGACCTACCATTGAAAGGAAAAATAACTTATTAAAATTCATATATTATTTCTCCCTTTCATGTCATGAGTTTCTTATTGATTTGTTGGCTAGACAAACCAACAACAATCTTTTGAATCTCAAAATGGTCACAACTTGGAGCCTAAAAGGATCATCCAACAATCTCTTTCCATATGCCAAATCCTCAATGCCAATCATATCAGATAAAACAATTTATCCCTACAAACCCATAATGGATTTCACCCTTTGTAATATCCTAACTTCAAAAATCTTCCCACAAGCCCAACAACTTAAGATAAATTGTATTTCGTATATTTCTTAGGTTCATATATATTAGAGGATTTCACTCTTTATGTTTCCCCAAAATTCCTTAATCATCCCACATACCTAGCACTTAGTTCTTCATTAGATTTTATATTATTTTTAGGTCCATTAAGTTATGAGGATTTGGTTCTCTATGCACCCCAGTACAAAATCCACCTATATACTTGACTCATGACATTATATTTATTCCATATACTTTTGGGTCCATCAAGATAAATGAGGAAATTAATCATTGCAATTCCCCATGCTCTCATTCCCCAAATTGTCAACAATCCTTACACGTGGTTGAAGGGAATAAGATGTGGTTGTGTAAAGGGGAACATGTAAATGTTCCATATTGTAGGGAATTTTAGTTTCAAGAAGAATCAAATCCTTCTATGGGTACCTAGTACAAAAGACAAATGGAGAAGAAATGAAGGCTCTTTTATTGATTTGGTTTACTCATCATGATGCATTTGAATTGAGATCCTTGGAGGGCGTATTCATTGTCTTTGTAGGACCTTATTTGGTGGACATATTTGGAAGAACAAGCCTAGCTTGGGCTTCCTTTGGGCTTGAAGCCCACAGGTTGGATACCGGGGCCCACACAGCGGATGATGATGACATGCCTTTGGAGGCCTAAGAGACACCTTGGAGTATCTCACCTATGCCCTACAATCCAAACAACTTGGCCTTTTGAGGCCTAGCACACTCATATCCAACTCAACGAATTGACCTCTTGGAGGGTGTGTGGAAATAGCAATATAGAGTGGAGGATTTAACTTGTTCAAGGTTTATTTTAATTCAATCTTACTTCATTCATTTCATGCACCTTTATATAGAGTGGAGGAGTTAACTTGTTCCCTTCGCAAGCTTTATTTTAGTCTAAGAACCTATTGACCTAGAGTGGTGCACTGCTTAATTGTATAATCTTCAAGTTTATCACCCCAAGTTCATTCCACTATTAGGAGGGAAGAGGGGTGTTCCAAAACAACCCTGGTTCAATCGAGAGGCCATTGCACATTAACAATAAATTTGGTTTTCTAAGGAATTTTTTGTTGTTGTGTCTATCAACTATAAGCTTTTTCTATCCAATAGATAACCCATTGTCATAGTACACCATGCTCAATAAAAGACTCACAATATTTTTAGTTCATCCACTCTTTTGATTGCTTACTAGATTCACAAGATTTGACTTGCAAATTTTGTTGAGATTATGTAAGAAATTTTCCTTTTCAACTTATGAGCATAAAACCCCAAGTCTAAGAATGGATAACGAATATGTTAGCCTCTAGAAATATTCCCATCTCTAAAAAGAATTCACAGACTTCTTAAAAGGTAACAATTCTTTTTCCCATGCATTTTATAAGTGTTATTTATTGATAATCACATATTGTTTTCCCTTGAGAAAGCATGTACTGCATATTCATCCATGTTGCATGGGGTTGATCATGTAGATACCTTCCAATTACCATAAGAACAAGTCGTAACCCTTTGCATTCTACTATTTCCTATAATGGAATTGTTTCTAATTTGTAGCATTTGATTTAATGAAGGAATAAGTAACTCTTTGACTATGTTTTAATTTGATGTTTTTGTAATGGATTTATGCTTAAATGCACAAAATCATATAATGGACATAACATTTGTCTCTCTCAAAAATGATAAGCCAAACTAGCATTGAGAATTCATCTTCGATTTGTTTTCCATACACAGATAATTGTTTGTCTTTTGTTATTGCATTGGTGCTCTATACATCAGTGATTATTCACCACATTGTTGCCTATCAATTTCAGGTATCTGTCAAGGAGTGCTTTCTCTGAACATGGAGGATGAAACTTCATAGTATAGAACTTCATAGCATGCTTCTGATTGAATCGGTAATGTGAATTTAGACGATGCAAGGCATAACCAAATTTCTTCTCTGGCAAAATATTCTTCTTATATAGGTTATAGATAATGGAAATGCATCTCAATCATTGATTGTGTTAATTAATAAATTCTAATTTGGTTTCTTTAATTTGTAAATAGATAAGAGAATAGAGGAGTTAAATCCTATGGACTATTTAATACAAATCAAAGATAATAGTATTGGAAGTTTTCTGAGAAGAGGTGGCGATAATGTCCCCCTTCTTAGTCCTTGCATAGAGTAGTTGTAGCAGGGTTGAGCAATCCCTACCCATCCTCTACGAGTTAGTTTGGAGGTGTTCTCGATAGAACTAAATGCCCTGAGGGCTGTTTTGAAAATACGAAGAAGAATCCATGATTAGAAATCACCTCAACATGGGTTGGGGCCGACTTGGGGGATATATATCATATGAAAGACTATGCGTAGTTCTGTTTGTTATTGGGATATGGTCTCAAAGTGGACCCTATGCTGGTGGATTTCTGTTAATGGTGAGGTTAAAAGGCTTCGCTGATCTCAAGCATTGTGTGAAAGGTTTCTTCATAGCCATCTTTACACATGTCACACTCTAAATATTTTGAGTGAATATTTACACATGCCATCTTTAGCTGATCTCAGTGCTCAATGATTTTAAAGAGATTGTCTATATTATTTTATCTATTTTAATACAAGATAAGCATGGTGCACTAATTGGAGTTTCTTTGTTCTTTTCGAGATAGCTTTTCATGCACATGTTGGGAAATTTCTCTTGACTGACTTTCTTGTTCATGGATGAGGATTAGACCCACGAAAACTAGGTGTAATCTTTTGGACAAATTTAGCATGCTTTTAGGGTTTTTGAGGTGATTTTTCATTGAACATATTATGGGTCTTGAGATATTCTTGGATAAGTTTTTGGATGGTTCCTCTCTCATCTACAAGAAAAGCAAATTTCAGAGAGATAGGGCGATTAGTTATTTTTGAGGCCTCTCGCTTCTTGCACTTGCACTTCAGTATTCCACATTCTACTCCCTCTCAAGTCAAATTGGACACTTGGTTTGAATGCGATTATTCAATAGTATACAACCCACCCGCTATAATTTAAAAAAAAATCATTTCTTTTCCAAATTATATACCCTGGATTATGTTCGACGTTCCCTTCCCCTGTTTCAGGGGTATGCTAGTATTACTACATGACCATTACCTAGATTTTGAACCTTTTGGACATTGTTGCAACTCTCACTCCAATACTAGCACAATCAAATTAGTTGATTGTAACATATGTGCCCATGTCACAATAGCTTAATAAGAAAACATATATTAGGCCCTTGATTTCTCTCCTAACCTTGGCATTATAGAAAGAAGGGTTATCTTTGATCAATAATTATTCCTTTTCTTTGTAAGCCGACTGATCGACATAGCCTCAAAATAACTATATTCAAGTGTAGATACTTTTTCCTTTCAAACATAAAGGCTGGAGTTTGGGGAATCTTCGTATTTGGCGGCATGACCCTGAAGGAACAGGAGGAGCAATCCAAACTATGTGCCTTCATATGGAGGGAGCCTGAAAAAATCAATGTAATGAGTTCATAGGCATGAAAGCAGTCCTTTATATATTTGATTTCTTGATACCACAAAAAATCATTAACATGATTGTAAATGCACAGGTTCATTCCTCAAGTGTATATGATAAAGCTATATTCAATTTAAAAAAAAAAAAAACCTACATAAGGCATGGCAATAATGATGTAAGTTCGTCGCAAGCCATTGATAATTTGTTTTACTTTGCCATGCATTTTCGTCGCAAGTATGGCATCTATGTCGTAAGCTGTTGGTAGGTTTTTTCTCTACCACGTTGTTTCGTCATTATTGCCACGTTTTTTTGTTGCACTTTTCCATGCTTTTTCGTCGTAAGTATGGCATCTGCGTCGTAAGCTGTTGGTGAGTTTTTTCTCTGCCACTCTTTTTCATTGCTATTGCCACGCATTTTCATCGCAACTTGCCATGCTTTTTCGTCGTAAGTATGGCATTTGCGTCACAAGTTATTGATGAGTTTTTTACTTTGCCATGATTTTGTGTCACTATTGCCACGATATTTCGTTGCTATTTCCATTATTTTTAAGGTAAACCTATCTTTAGGATGATGACACGTGGCGGGCTTATGTCGTTGTTGTTTCCACGAATACCTGGTGCTTGGCTATTGCAACGAAAAAAGTTCCACGAAAAACAGTCTTTGCCTTCATGGAAAGTGCGACGAATATGTGTGGTAATAGCAACGAAAAATCGTGGCAAAATTGGTCATATGTAGTAGTGAAAGACGGAATCAGGGGAGTCCTCAGTAAAAAAGATCATGTGATGTGCTATGAGTCTAGAAAAATAAAAGAGCATGAAAATAATTATGCTACACATGACTTGGAATTATCTTCCATTGTACATGCATTGAAAATGTGGAGACATTGCCTTATGGATTGAATATTTGAGCTAAGGACATACCAATGTGTTCTCAAGCATTTCTTTGGACAACCAACATTAAATGCCAAACAAACTCGGTGGCTGAAATTTCTAAGAGAACATGACTTTGAAATTAATCATATCAAAGGAAAGGAAAATAAGGTGGCTAATGCACTCAAAGAAGAGCTCAAGAAATGCATATTTCAGCCATTAGCATGTTCAACACAAATTTAAGAGACAACATTTTAGAGGCTACAAATTTATATCAGCAATATCTAAAAATAAAAGAAATTTTACAACAAGACAATTTTCAACAGAAAATTAATTATTATGAGATGAAAGAGGATGAAATCCTCATGTATAAAGAAAAAATATATGTGCCAGATTCAGGAGAGCTAAAAAATACAGTGTTGAGGGAAATGCACAATGTTCCATATGTTGGGCACCCAGGATATCGAAAGACAATTGTAGCTGTAAGAAGCCAATAATTTTGGTTGGGAGTGAAGAAAGAAGTGGTTAATTATATTGCTAGGTGTCTAAAAGGGTTTTCAAAGATTGCAAGCCCAATCACTTCTTTGGAAAAGAAGGGAGTGAAATTTGAATGGACTTCCAAGTGTGAAGAAAGATTTCAGTAGCTGAAAGACATATTGGAAAGTGAACCCATATTTAAGATTGTAGATCCAAACAAAGATTTTGTAGTGTTCATGGATGCATACAAACACTAGTACATATGGGCGGATTATTCCATGAAATTTTTCCACATTTCAATTATTTTCATTTTTTTTAAATTGGGCGGGATTTTCATCACTATTGCCACGAAAGTTCATCGCTATAGCAACGATTATTGCATACCTCAAAAAACATCAGCTAACACACATGGCTTTCAATGCTTAGTTGACTATTTCGGGTCAACTCCAGCATTTCCGTCGCTATATCGACGATAGTTGATCTATATATACCTGACTTTAAGACACATTGTGACACATTTGCTATAGTTGTGAAACTGTTCATGGATTTTTTTTGAGCTTTTTATTTTTTCCGTCACCCACCGGTTGAACAAATCCAATTCTCGATCTACATAGCTCGGATTTTGAACTTGTAAGGTTAGTATGTTTTTTTATTTATGTACTCATTTAACTTGTAAATTTCTGTTCAAAAGAAATTTCAAGTAGCTTGTTTTTTCCTTGATAATATATTATATGTGTAGTATCATATTTCAAAATATTTATGTCATTGGTTTTTGTATCTAGTTAGTATATTCTATGGAAATTCATGTGAAATGTCAAGAAAAACATTTCCGAAGAAGTATTTTARGAAGAGGGAAAATTACTCCATCAATAAGTCAATTCAAACATTAAAAACGGATGTCATTATCAATCTAGRTTAATTTGAGCCTACAATTCCTTATGTACATTTAATATTTATTACAAAACCACCAACTCATAACAACTTTACCGGTTGGACTAATGTTTGAAATAGAAAGTGGAAAAAAATCCTCTTAGGTCTAATCCTATCTCTTAACGACCTTGTTAGCTCTCTAACTTTTGTGTTTCTATGATGTCAAAATGTCAAAATGTCTTAGAAGAAATAATTGTGAGAATTTCACTGTAAATAACATATCATAATCGAAA
>JZKD02S1369934.1:51734-67595 GCA_000966675.3 Picea glauca
CCCGCACAAAATAATTGATATCAAATTCTGAAACTCGCACCCAAAGTACTACAGACTGTCCACGATCCAATGCAACCAGTCCCACTCAATTTGGATACTCCAGAAAGAAGTTATGATTGTTTTACCTATAACACCTTCTTGAGACTAGTCAATGGGGCTAGTCAGATACCCTATCTTACACAGGGTGTATCTACAAATTTAAGATGACCCAGAAGCTGAACTTTTTTCCACAAATAAAATAATAATTTCTATAAATTTTCTCCAGATTTTAGGGTCTGAAACTTTACATAAAAGTTTTTATAGCAAAAATTCTACAATGACTCATTTCAGGATGATTCCAGAACCCTATATTGTACCGGCTGTATCTCCGAAAGTATAAGGCCTCAGGAGATGAATTTTGAACACAACGTACCTTGATCCGTCTTCTAAAAACCCTTTAAGCCGTTCCTCCTAAAACGTTGTAGAAAAAAAGTGATATCGAAAATGCCACGATGTCTCAGATGTAGCAGCGAAACCTCAAGACCTTGAGCTCTGATACCATATGTTAAGAACCAAACATCAATATAGCATAGAAAAACCTCAAGAAAAGTAATCAACGCCTTGAAAAAGAGATAATATCAGATAATAATCCTCTTCAAGGGGGCAACCTCCTTTTACCCCACTTAAATGTTCAAGTACAAGATGATTCAAAAAGAAAATGTCTCCTTGGTATATATAGGAGACTAGGAGGTTTTAATGTTCTAAAGCCGACATAAATAAAATAACATTACTAATCTAAATCACAACTAATGGACTAAGCCAACATAAATAAAATAACATTACTAATCTAATATGCCCCAATTAAGTGGTAATGAGCCAATATTAGGGCTTAACAGAACCCCTTTTCTCGGTGAACCTTTCTCCTTTCCTTATTTCTGAACCATTGGTCCTCCGTGCATTTCCACACTGAGTCTTCCAGGACTCATGATTGGATTACCATTTTGGTTGTTTCCCACTCTAGTGATCTTGAATCTTCCCAATGCTTCAAATGCACATAGTGCTTCAGATGTAAGCACACCACTCACACATCAACATGATGTTGAACTTTCTCCTTCTTCACCCGTCAGGTCTCCTTCCCTTTCTCCTTCTTCACTCGTCATGTCTCCTTCCCTTTCTCCTTCTTCTCCTAGTGAAATATCTAAAGCGATTATCCAGGTTGATAAGAAGAAGAAGAAATAGGAAGAGAAGAAGAAGAAGAACCAAAAAGGGACCAAGCCTCTAGCCACACTAGATCATGTTGGATCCAAGCAACCAACTACGGTTAATAGTACCGAGAGTGTTAATAAATTCAACAAGATTAAAATGAAGAATCCTAATCCCAAATTCCCTTGCAGTATTTGTAAGGGTGACCACTTTCTGAGGGATTTCCCTGGTCTCCCCAAGGTCTTAGAAATATGGTCTTCCACATCATCATCCCCTACGGGACATTCTGGTGACACCCCATCAACTAGTGACATTAAGGTTGGTAAGAAGAATAGAACTGTCAACTTTCCTTGCTTGTTATGTGAAGGTGATCATTACTCTCACCTTTGCCCTCATATGGACAAGGCTTCTTATATTTTGGAAAATATTCAACTTCAAATTGGTTATCGTAATATTTCTCCCAAACCATCATTAGTTGATGGACTAGTCAATATAGTTCCATCCCGGGTCAATTTGGTTGATTAGGTGGTCAGTCTGGTTTCATCCTCGGTTGAACCAAAAACCCAAGTGATTGATCTAGTTCTGTCATTGATCATCCCCACTCTTCATCTGAAAATTGAAACCCAAGTGACTGATCCAGTTACGTTATCGATCAATCCCACTCTTCATCTGAAGAGTGCCAAAGTGGTCGATCTGGTTTCATTGTCGGTCGATCCCACTCCTCCTTTGAAGAGTGCAACCAAAGTTGTCGATCTGGTTCCATCATCAGTCGATCCCACTCCTCATTCAAAGAGTGAGGATTTTTCTCAAGTCTACCTCATTAATACTGATTCACCTGGACAAGGGGGCACTCCACCCGTCTTGATGGAACCCCCTTCAAGCAATCAAATGATTTCTATTAATTGGAATCATTTGAAAAAACCTCATCTTCCCTCTTACATTCCTTTCCAAATCACCATGCAGGCTTATGATAGGAATGTTCCTAACACTGTAATAGATGAAGGTTCTTCTGTTAGCATCTATCTGTGAATTCTTGGCAATATTTTGGTTCCCCGCAGCTTGTGCCCATGACTCATAATATCTTGAACTTTGACAGAAGAGTTAGTCAACCTTTGGGGATCCTTCCTCAATTTCTAGTTACTTTAGGAGGAAAAATGGTCTACGTCGATTTGATGGTAGTTCACGACCCCTTGGAATTTAACTTGATCCTTGGGTGAGAGTATGTCTACATTATGAGAGCCTCTATGTCCACTCTCTTTCGATTGATGTGTTTCCCACACAACAGAAACATAGTAACGATCAACCAACTTTCATTCATTGACCCTCATGCCAACAAAGTCTGTACATGCCAACAATGTCCGCCCCGCCACGGTTCAATTATGTAATGACATGCCCCATGCATTCAACCTTGCACGAGAGGGAATATCTACCTTCTCTTGACTTAGATCCGACAGTTGACATAATCATCTCTTCAATAGGGATATTGGAGATAGATCTCCTTACCCTTATTGAGGTCATCGACATGTTTTCCTTCCAGAGTGATTTTCTTCCATCTAGCGAAGATCTTCTAGAAGCCATGGATGACGTTCATCCTTTGACATGTATTCCTTCTAGACCATTGTCCTGTTGGAAGCCATGATCAAAAAAATATTTTGAGCATAGTTTTTCTTCTTTGTGGCAAGCTAGTTAAAAAATGAAACATAGGTCACAGGCATAGTTTTTCCTCTATGTAGCAAGCTCATTAAAAAATGAAATAGAAATATGGGGATTGAACATGGAGCCATGAGAACATTTTTTCTTCTCTGTGGAAACATAGTTAAAAAATGACACATAGGTCTTGAGCATAGTTCTTTTCATGTGTCAAGCTCATTAAAAAGTGAAAAAGTCGCCTCTCCTATCTGTTATCACTGTAAAATTTTATTTTGAGACCCAACCTCAGAACTTAGTAGGAGGCTAAGTCAGTATGGAAGAATGTCAAACTGGAAGCCAAGGTCACATCCGACAGATAGAGATAAATATAGCGGAAAGGTGAAGTAGATGGGGCTCGATAGGTCATGATCGTGAGCGTTTCCAAATCAACGGTCGAAGGATGCATCGAACGGAGAAGTAGCGCACCGATTAATATCTAGGAATAGGGCCAATAAGAATACTGTGGTTTTGTTCCAAAGGTACGTGGCACCACTAGATACATATCGGGGGGAAAAGCAGGTAAGCCTGAAACCACCCCAGTACACCTTGATGTCACGTGTCAAAAAATCATTTGATATATGTCAAATCCAAGGATCACATAGGGAAAGGGACGACCGGTTAAATCACTTCACACCACTTGTTTGAGTAATTTGTGTCCATGTGATTCCAGGTGAGCACCACCAGATAACCGATTCAAAGGCTCATCATTCAGAATAGATTGGACAAGCATGACAGGTCATCGTACCTGTAAGTACTTTTGTCAGTAATTCATGATTGGAACTCTATGACTATCATCTTTCAAAATATGGATGACATTACTCTATTTTGGGCAATCGACGCTTCATTCCTGAACGGGGTAATTACAAACCAGATCAAATTCCTAATTTTTGTACAATTAAGGGAGATAAGATTACGTTTTCTGAAAAATCAGGAAAAATCGGTAAAGTAGACCCAGTGGCCTCCAACGAACCATAATTTTCAACTAATATGACAGATTCATCATTGAAGAAGAAAGAGAAGCCGGTTGCATGGGTATTAACAACGAAATTTCATACAAAGCCTGTAGAAGAGACAGAAGCAGATAAATAGGTCAGATTAAATCCCATCATGAAGGATTTAATCATCAATGGATACGCCGATGAGCATCACAGGTGATTTGTTAAGAGGAAAAGGAGAAAGAGACAGAAGATGGAGGCTAAAGTTGAGGTGATTGAGAGCATTGGATAAAACCAATCGGTCTGGCTTGACACTTTAAAGGAATAAATCGCTAATGTGAAATAGATCTCAGACTAAATTGAGTATGTTTCAGAGAATTTTGTAATGATATAGACATGTGGCGGTCAAAGCGAAAATCTCAAATATGTCAGTTTTGTCTATAACGTTCCCTATAAAATAGGAGTACAATTGTTACACGTTACTCCTTTTTTGTAACAAATGTCTATTTTTAGAACTGTAGGGAATTTGATTCATTTTGAATCCTGGATGTAATCTTACTATATATATTATTCCAAAGATAAATGAAAAGAGCACTGACCGGAGAGGGGCCTACCCTTGTAATAGGAGGACTTTGTAATTTCCTGGAGTTAAATTGAATATACAATGCAAAAGTGTTTTGAACTCTTTATGAAAAGATTCTAATGGTTGTGATATGAGTTCTGTTTTCTCTCATAATGTGTATTTCTTGTGTCTTTAAAATTCCATTTGCATCTTCTTCTGTTTAAATTGGAGAGTCAAAGGTCTGGAATTCATCTGATGATGCTCTCGACTTAAGAAATTTAAAACCATGTGATTCTCTTCCTAGCTAATTCAGAATTCATTTCAATAATGCTCTGATGCGGTTAATTATTTTTCCTTTTTCCTCTTCCACCCTGCAAAATTTCAATTTACAACTCAGATTCATTGCCTCATTTAGCCTTTCTCCTTTGTATAGTTCCAATGGCCTGCTATTGATTATTTATTTTTGACTCCATAGCCCTAAGTGTCCCTCCCCTTCCTTACCAGTGACTTTATAAAAAACCCCAAAACAATATAAATCTAGCCATTGATTGCCAAAGATATATCAAGTGACACGAGAGAGCCCTCTCTAAGTTGAGCAGGCTAGTGCCCAACTCTAAAGTAGGTTGAAACAGTTACCTCTGTCGTTTGTCTATCATCCAGCCAAAATTTATAGAGTGCTATCATTTTGGCGCCATTGTCGAGGAGCGAAGGTTAAATATTCCCTAGGACAAACGACAAAGTTCAGATCTAAGTATTGATGGTGAAGATTATTCAGACACAGAAATGTTGTACATCATTCACCTGGTGACTCCATTATCAAAAATCTAGAATTCAAATTTTTCATGGAGACTCCACTGTCCAAAGACTCAGTAGCATGAAGATTTTATTGGAGACTCTAGTCAAGCTTCAAATGAGATTCAAAGACTCCACTGGAAGATGAGATCCCTTGAAAAGGAATGAAAGGACATCATGGGATAAAACAAGTACCTAAAGTTGAGTTTTTTCCAAGACATAATATTTTTTGTGATTAATTACCTTTTGTCCTTTCCTAAACATGATAAACACATTTTTCTTTACCTGCTGCATTCAAATGATGATCATAAGAATCTTGCAGTTGTATATCCTCCTCTTAAAGTTGTACATACATCTCCTCACCGTATCAATGATTTTGATCAAAATTTTCCATCTGAGCCATGTGATGACCATAACCAGGTTGATGAGTCTCATGAAACCAAGGATGATATTTCACCTCTTGTACTTGATCCAACACCCTCCAAGATTCAACATAGATACAAACCCTTAAAATTACCTCACATTCTTCATGATTTTCCTCCAAAACACTATAAGTACCTACCTGTGTTTAACGGGGAACAGGGTACCATCACAGTTGAAAAACACATCCAAGATTTTGAACATTTTATAGATTTGTTTTAGATTGATCATGATGATACTTTTATGAGGGCCTTCTCTCAATCCTTGAAAGGGGATACCAAAGACTGGTTTAAACACTTGCAACCAGAGATGATTAGCTCATGGGAGGAATTGAAGAATGCATTTTTGAAGTTTTAGGGCAAGAAGAAATCTTTGGATCTACAACTTACATAGTTCTATGCGTTGACAAGGTAGAGCAATGGAACTATTTCTACATTCAGCAGGAGGTTTTCCAGTATTTATTACAATTTTCCCAAAGAAATTCAACCCACTGAAGCTGCTACCATGCTCCATTATACAACAACTCTTCATCCATATTTGTCTTTCCTCCTAATGGAAAGAAGACCTAATTCCTTACAACAAATGTTTAATGATGCTCAGGAGATTCAACACCATATCCAAACATGTAAACATATTAAAAAAGAGGAGTTAAATGATAAATAACATGACAATGAATATGAACATAAAACAATTGATTTGAATATTGAGCAGAGAGTTAATAATATCATATTCCCTTTTGAAGTTTTTAATGCCAATGATTTTAGAAAAAAATATATTCCACTTGTTGAAAGAGGAGGTGTTGATTTATCTTTTGATCCATCCCATGATAAGCAAGGGGCTGATTGTTTTATGTATTCATTTGTAGACAGTCAAGAACATGAATTTACAAATTAGTTTGTTGAAGAGCAGGTTGATGTTCCAAGTTTTTTCTTGTTATATGACATTGCAGACGTTTTTGATTTGTCTATATATGATGAATATGATGATGATTGTGATGTTGCTTCCTAGAAAAACTAGTTGTATGTTCTCTATCAGAAAATGTTCCTTTTCAGCAGTGTAATGAGAGCAATCAACCTACATATCACAGTTACAAAGAATAAAGTATTGAATCAGCTGAAGGGAATTCTTTACCTTTATGTTTTTCTTCATTTAAATTGTTGTAATAAAATTCTAAGATCATCATTGAAGCAAAGGAATGTTTGTTAATGCCAAATCACATTGATTCACTGAAAAAATTGACAAGAAATTGCAACAATCTTCTCATGTGCTTGATGACCCCGTTACTTGTTATGTAGAAGGTCTTGTCAGTAAAAAATCACAGCCATTGGTCGAAGATGAATCTGAAAATGAGTGTGTTCAGCAATCCAAAGAAATTGAAAAATGTGCATATGACAACAGTGAAGAAAATGAAGAAGGTTTTGAATCAGGTGAAAGAACCTTGCCATTGTGTTTTGCTTCTTTCAAATTGCTGAAAGGAAATCATGAGATAACAAAGGAAGCAGGGAAGTCTGACTGCATTCACAGTGGCACTGTTTTACATGAGAAAATTGTTATCAGTGAGGAAGACCAAATAAGAAATAAGAAATCCTCTAAGCATGATGTTGAATATGAAGAGAGTAGTGGACTTGCAAATGAAAATTATCTTCCATTATGTTTTTCTTCCTTTGAATTGTTGAAAGGAAATCATGAGATAACAAAGGAAGCAGGGAAGTTTGACTGCATTCACAATGGCACTGTTTTACATGAGAAAATTGTTATCAGTGAGGAAGACCAACAACCTTCTCATACATTTAATGGCCATGTTGTTGATTGCATGGAAGGTTATTTCAGTTCATATTTGTATCCTGTGCTCAACTACCAACTTGGAAATAAAGATGATGATCAATCAACGTCCGTGTTAGATATGGATTTCTTTCCACCAGGGGTTTCATTTAAGCCAACACTGTCTTCTGATTCAAAAGATTTTTATTTCCAACAGTATCAGCATATTTTTCAGCCTCTTGGTGGAAATCAACAGGTTAAATCACATGAAAACAAAAATGCAGTGGAAGGGGTGAAACATGATTGTTGTTTTGTGCATGTTTTAGAGGATCCATTTGAAATTTCATTGGAGGTAGTAAATGGTACAAATGTTTTTAATTTTTTGAAATTTGGATTTTTGGATGAATTTTTGAATGAATTATCAGTAAAAGGGCTTTGGAGCGAGCATGTGCAAGGAAAAAAAACACTAAATAAAATGTTGGTGTGGCTGCATTGACACTTTGATTTCACCTGACTGGCATTTCGATTCATCAGTTAGGGTAGGTAGGTGCGAATAAGCTTGATGATCAAGTATTTTCAAGTTTAGATTCCCAAATAAAGTGTTCAGTTAAGTTTTAGCAGAATATCCAATGTTCAATCTCCAGGTGAGAGCATGGCACACACCTGTTATGAGAGAAGCCCAATGGATAAGGCACAGGGTCTACTATTCTTTGCTACCTCGTAGGGAGCGTAGCATCCCCAATTTGAGCCCATGTTATCACTGTAAAATTTTCTTTTGAGACCCAACCTCGGAAATTAGTAGGATGCTAATTCAGTATGGAGGAATGTCACACTGGCGGACGAAGCCACATCCGACAGACAGAGATAAGTATAGCGGAAAGGTGAAGTAGATGGGGCCAGATAAGTCATGATCATGAGCGTTGCCAAATCAACGGTTGAAGGATGCATCGGGTGGAGAAGTAGTGTATCGGTTAATATCCTGGAGGCGGGATGATAAGAATACCGCGGTTTTGTTCCAAAGGTATGTGGCACCACCAGATACATATCAGGGGGGAAAGTGGGTAAGCCTGAAACCACCCCAGTCCACCCCAATGTCATGTGTCAGAAAATCATTTGATATATGTCAAATCCAAGGATTACATGAGGAAGGGGAAGGCTGGTCAAATCACTTCACGCCACTTGTTTGAGTACTTTTAGTCCATGCGATGTCAGGTGAGCACCGCCAGATAACCGATTCAAAGGCTCATCATTCAAAATAGTTTGGCCGAGCTTGACAGGTCGTCATACCTATAAGTACTTTTGTTAGTAATTCATGATTGGAACTCTATGACTATCGTCTTTCAAAATATGGATGACATTACTCTATTTTGGGCAATCGACACTTCATTCCTAAATGGGGTAATTACAAACCAAACCAGCTTCCTAATTTCTATACAATTAAGGGAGATAAGCTTATGTTTTCTGCAAAATTAGGAAAAATGGATAAATTAGACCAAGTGGCCTCCAACGAACCAGAATTTTCAACTAATATGACAGATTCATCATTGAAGAAGAAAGAGAAGCTGGTTGCACGGGTATTAGCAATGAAATTTCATACAAAGCCTGTAGAAGAGCCGGAAGTGGATAAAGAGGTTAGATTAAATCCCATCATGAAGGATTTAATCATCAATGGATACGCTGATGAGAATCACACGCGAGCTGTCAAGAGGAAAAGGATCAAGAGACAGAAGATGGAGGCTAAAGCTAAGGTGATTGAGAGAATTGGAGAAAACCAACCGGCATGGCTTGACACTTTAAAGGAAGAAATCACTATTGTGAAATAGTTCTCAGACTAAATTGAGTATGTTTCAGAGAATTTTGTAATGATATAGACATGTGGCGGTCAAAGCGAAAATCTCAAATATGTCATTTTTGTCTATAATGTTCCCTATAAAATAAGAGTACAGTTGTTACATGTTACTCCTTTTTTGTAACAGATGTCTATTTTTAGAACTGTAGGAAATTTGATTCGTTTTGAATCCCAGATGTAATCTACCTATATATAGTATTCCAAAGATAAATGAAAAGAGGACTATCCGGAGAGGGGCCTTCCCTTGTAGCAGGAGGACTTTGTAATTTCCTAGAGTTAAATTGAATATACAATGTAAAAGCGTTTTGAACTCTTTATGAGAAGATTCTAATGGTTGTGATATGAGTTCTGTTTTCTCTCATAGTGTGTATTTATTGTGTCTTTAAAATTCCATTTGGATCTTCTTCTGTTTAAATTGGAGAGTCAAAGGTCTGGAATTCATCTGATGATGCTCTCGACTTAAGAAATTTAAAACTATGTGATTCTCTTCCTAGCTAATTCAGAATTCATTTCAATAATGCTCTGATGCGGTTAATTGTTTTTCCTTTTTCCTCTTTCGCCCTACAAAATTTCAATTTACAACTCAGACTCATTTCCTCATTTAGCCTTTCTCCTCTGGATAGTTCCAATGGCCTGCTATTGATTATTTATTTTCAACTCCATAGCCCTAAGTGTCCCTCCCCTTCCTTGCCAATGACTTTATAAAAACCCCCAAATCAATCTGAATCTAGCCATTGATTGCCAAAGATATATCAAGTGACACGAGAGAGCCCTCTTTGAGTTGAGAAGGCTAGTGCCCAGCTCTAAAGTAGGTTGAAACAATTACCTCTGTCATTTGTTTATCAGCCAGACAAAATTTACAGTGTTCTAACACTATATAGTTGAGTATTTTCACTAGATATCAAGTCGAGTATTTAGATAGATCTCGTAGATTTCGAGTCAAGTCTTTCGTTAGGTCTCGTATTTGAACCTTCCTTTCATCCAACCTTATCCTTTTTCTCCATCTAGTACATAAATTGGTGACAACCTCAAAGTCGATGAATGAAATGAAGCTTGGGGGGCCATGTCTCTAGCCTTTGATTATCATTCTGGAGTTAAGCCACTAGCTTTTCAAGCTGGGGACAGAGTACCAACCATCCATGGGTATCCCTACCTTTGGAAATCACACTGGGAAATTACAAGCATAGTTTAATTTTTTTTCAAGATTATGTAAAAATGAAACCAATATCGAGCTTAGTCTTTGTTCTTTCTTGTGATCGTAAATACATGAGAATGTGACTAAGTAAACTTTTATCACTTTTTTGAACTCGTAAAGGTTATACAAAAAAGGAACCCCTTGGAGTCTCCTTTAAGCTCTTTTCAGACTCTTTAAACATGAAAATATTGTCGAGTGATCTTGCTTCCTTTAACACTCGTTAAAAGGTTTGAAAGGGCGTCTTTCAAGTGGTATTTATCGCTTTTTCAGCCTCGTGAGACTAAAATTACGAAAAAGGAACACCCTAGTGTCACCTTTAAGTTTTTTTCAGACTCTCTAAACATGAAAAACCACCGATTTTTCCTTATCTAGAATCGTTAAACAACACATTGAAGGGCCCATATGGGGACAAACCCTTACTTCTTCCAGTTTGTTAAACAAAGGAAGAGGAACTTACCGAAGGTGAGTTATATCAAGCATGTGTTACCCTCCTCAAGTGCATTAAATGAAAAAGAGGTACTCATCTATCTGGGTGGGGGAAAAATTGAAGGAAGTGGGTCAAGTTTTTGAGAATCCTTTATGGAAGCTATTGTCTCCCTTGAACATGGAACCTGTTTGCGTCTCGTATTACATTTGGGTAATTCGCTTGTCTCTTAGTCATACCAATTTTATATGTCACCATACTTTTTCGTCCAGTTGAAGAGTGCTCTTATTGTCATTACATTACATTCTTGGTACTCGTCGATTCAATGTTGCGAAGTCAGTTATCGTGCCTCATCATGTTCAAGGGAAATTTCACTTCAAATCATCCATCTACAATATTTCCAGTTTCCATTTCATGTGTCAGTCCATACTCATTCGATTCACCATCTTACATCACTTTCCTATGTTAGTTTCATGTCGATGATGAGGGATACATCAAGGCCCTCCTTTGACAAGTCTTTTCCTGTCGGATTTGACACATAATACAGGATTTAGACTTAGAAACCAGTTAGTACCTTGGGACCTGCATGCCTCAATGGCAGGCCTCCTCGCTTCCAAAAATAGGTTTACATCATTGACCTCTAATTTGATGATTCCATGAATGTTTGACTTCAACTCATTTATTCACATTCGTTGGAATGTACTAGGGTACCTTGGGAGTAATTAACATCATTGGTGATTTCCCTCACACTTGTTAATGATTTACCTCAATGATCGGTAATCAAGTGGTTTCTACCATGTCTGACATCAAATCATCTATTCACATGGCTAGATTTGTACCACATCAGGATTGGGATGAAGACCCTAGTTTGAGTGTTCACTATGATATCTACTTTTCCCAGGTTGCGAAGGAGATCATTTGAGAATGTTGATATATATACTATCACATAGATCCACATTGTATTGGTCTGTGGCTATGTTTTATTATCGTGTAGCTCCACTGTGTATTTATCGTGGCTATGATCAGTTCATGTCATGGAGGTATGGATCCACATTGTATCTTTGGTGGCCATATCCTTAGTCAATATTTTTCATGGATCCACAGTGTATTGGTCAGCGACCGTGCTTTGAGTCATCTCATATTCTGAGCATAGGTATGCTTGCCTCAGAAATGGAACATATATTAATATTGTTTGATGGTTGTTTGCAGCTTCTTCTAGGTTCTTACACTCCATGCCCTTGCATTGAAGAATTGTAAAGTGTTTCGACCTTCAGTTTCTCTTATGACCTCACACTTTAGGGGGTAATCTATTACACATCAAAATTGCACACTTAAGTATCTCACCCTAAGTGTCGCAAGTGTCATAAAAGTGTTGTATGCACCTTGGTAAATGTCACAAGTGTCATCAAGTGTCGTATGCACCTTACTAAGTGTCGCATGCACTTTTCTATGTTTTTATATGTGTTTTAACCCATTGAAACCATCAAAGAACATTTTCCATAATCCCTAAGTCATATTGGAGGAGTAAACCCATCATTTCAAGGCCAAAAACACACTTTTTACTTGAAAAATCGACCTTTTTTTGGGCATTTTTGAAGGGTAGCGCCCCTTGGCCATGTTGAGGGAGTGCTACAACGCCCCCCTTACCTTATGTAGGGATATGTGATCTAGGAACAACGCCCTGTCTCTAACTAGAAGGGAGCACTGACTTTGGTTAGAGGAAAGTTTGGAGAATCCCACCTCTTTCCGATGGCCAACTCTCGAAGATGAGGTTGGTTTGGATCAAATAATATCCTATGGTTCTATCCTAGCATCGGATCCTAACATAAAGGAGTCATATCCTTAACCAATCCCCAAATCTACTCATGGTGGTTGAGCCTCCCAAGCTTATAAAAGGAGGCCTTTTCAAGGAAAAAAATAGAGAATTTGGAAGGTATCAAACCTTTGATTATAAGAGGCAGATTAGAGGTATCAAACTTATGATCTTGAGAGGAAGCTTTTGAGTATAAAATCTATGATCTTGGGAGTATAGTGAAGGGCTGGACGAGGAGAGATTGGAGGAGTGTTGCAACATCGTCCATGGTTGTAAGTAATCTTTTTGAGTTCTCATATTAATATATGCTTGACCTATTTCCTTCTAGTTTATGTATCTTTACATATGCTTGTCTGTTGTAGATGAATTTGTTTAATCTAGTATGCTAGAGTAGGAGTTTCCTTGTGTCTCTTTGTTGTATATGGTTTTCAGGTATCAAGTTGTGCGGACGAGTTTGGAGATCAAACTCAAATTGGAGCAGCGAGGACAAACACCGGAATAAGGTGCATCACACTTTCTTCCTTCTCTTTCTTTTTCTGAATAGTTAAGAAAATATCAAAGGAATGTTAGTGTCCAATGTTAACATATTTCTGTCTTGGTAGTAGTGGTTTAGAATCCAAGAGGATATTCACCTGCCCATAGGGGAATTTTCCTACAACACCAACCATCAAAGTGAGAAGATTATATCAACTTAGTAGAGTTTTCTTACAATAATGGGTATCATGTCTCATTAAAAATGAGCCTAATTGAAGCATTGTATGGAAAGAAGTGTAATACACCAGTGAGTTTGGATAACCTAGAAGACAAAGTTATCATTCGTCCATATTTTTTGAGGGAAATGGAAGAGCAGATGACAAAGATCGAGAAGAATTTAAACGCTACCCAGGATAGACATAAAAGTTATGCAGACAAGAACAAAGTTTTTAGAGATTTTAAAGTGGGAGAACATGTTTTTATAAAAGTGGAAGTGAAAAGAAGTTCGGTAATATTGGGTTGCTACCCAAAGTTGGCAGCAAGATATTGTGGGCCTTTCAAAATCTTAGAGAAGATAGGGCTAGTTTCATACATGATAGCATTTATTGCATCCACGACAGTGCATAATGTATTTCATGTGTCATTATTAAAGAAATATTTGCCTAACTCTAACCGCATAATTGATTAGACTGTGATCTAGGTGGAAAATGAAGGGGAATTCCAGGTGGAACTAGTACGCATCATGGACCCGAAGGTCAAAGTGCTCAGGAACAAATCCTTAGGGTCAATAAATTTTCAATGGACCTTCTATAGTCTTGAATATTCAACATGGGAGCATGAAGAAACTATGTGGGAGGAATACCCACAATGTTTTGTCAATTTTGAAGAAAACAAAAATTAAAAATGCAAGACTCCATTTTTGGGCAGCTAGAGTTTCTGAAACACATCTCAGAATTATGGTCACCTGCACTGAGGACCCTAATAAAAGAATGGTGCATCCCATTGGACTGAGAGTAGTGAAGGGGCACATTCCTTGGGTCAACAGAGTGAGAGAAATATGAGATTCTGGTTGGGACTGTTGTTGGCGGGTAAAAATTCCAGAATATTATAATGTGATGTTTTCTTTTCTAAATATTGTAACGTGATGTAAAATTGTACATGTATTCGACATAGTTTTGTGCACCAAGGATGGTGCGCAATTGTAGGGAAGGGGGAATATAACATCACCACTATAATCCCTAGTTTAATTCATGCATAACGTAGATATGAACGTGGCTATGGCCAAGTGATGTAATATGTGAATTTATTTTATGTTTTTAAATAAATAAAATGTGATACCGATTGTTGGGGGATATGGACAGAGATGGGGGATATGGACAGAGATGGGGGATGATTTTTTCCACAAGAGAAGAGAATTTTTAGGAGAGTTCCAAGGGGGAAATTAATTATGGGTATCAATTCAACCCATTTTCCTAAATTTTATTATCATTGGGGATAACTTCTAATTTTTTGTTTGAGTGTATGAGAGCCCAATCATTAAACTCATCTAAGAGGGTGGGTGTGAGAGTCACATCCCATAGTTATTAGAGAGAATGGGGATGAATATAAACAATTTGGAGAACAATGTAAGTCAAGCAAGTAAGCCAAAATAGAGGAAATTTGTATGGGAAAGGGGCAAACATTTTTTACACATTGAGTTTTACATGAGAAGCAAGCAGAAAAAAAAGGGCATTGGAGATACAGAAAGAAGGTTGGGTGAATTCTGGAGCATGTTGGAGTGTATTGGAGCACTTTGAAGCTGGATATTGAAGAGTCATATTTTCAGGACTGAAGAGTGAACTCTTGTGTGCGTGCACTGTAACAACAAGTTTTTTCTAATTGTTGCTGGTAGTTTTTGTGGCAGTGAGTTACCTTGAGTTCTCAGTAGAGAGATTCCTAGTTACATGTTCTTGAGAGACCCTGATAAATGAATGGGATGCCCAATGGAATTAGAGCGATTAAGGGGTACATTACTTGAGTTGGGTAGGTCAAGAGGAAGAGAGTTGGAGGAAATCCAGGATAGTTGTATGGGAATAATAGCGGGTTGTGGGATATTGAGTTGTGAGTGGATCGTGAGAGGCACTCTTTTATTGTGGATTCCTAGCCCCATCTCGAGGGTGACTTGTTGTTGAGATTTGGAACAAAATGTCTACGGTTGGGTGGAACGTTCATCCCAAGCAGTTGGTTGCACAACTATTTTTACAAGATAAGTGTTTATCTGTTTTTCTATGTTAATTTATGAGTTTAATTGGTGTACCTTTACTCTATGCTTAAGAATGAATTATATGATGTTATGGTGAAAATATTAGCTGCAATTACATTTTTAACTAGTATGGATAATTGCTTGAGCTTGATTGTTATGTTGTTTGTAATTCAAGTTTTAAATGCATTTGTTAATCGATTTAGTAGTAATGGTAATAGATTTTGACGTAGTGCTCAGATCATTGCACGTTGTGGGAATAGATTATGCATGCAGTACAAAGCATGTTGCATGTGAGTTGTGAATAGTTATCACGTGCAATACAAAGGTTGTGGTGTGCATGGTTTGTATGAATGAGGACGCAAGAATCATATTCATTTAGAATGATTTAGATGCATTTAATTATGTGGCATCTGTTGATTAAGGTTGGTTGTCATTGATGTCAACCCTTGAAGAAAGACCCATAGCACAAAGTTTTGGGAAATGGACCCAATAGTGTTTGATGTAAATATGACTCATTATTGTT
>JZKD02S1369934.1:75908-99149 GCA_000966675.3 Picea glauca
TATATATGCCAAGGAGAGACATCACAAAGGAATAAGACCTAGTTGATTGTCCATAGGAAGAGAAGGATGACAAATGAAGTATGTTTGTAGGTCAAGAGATGAACTACTCACTCATCGACAAGAGACTATGGTGTAAGACTTTACATTGGCAAAGGAGGAAGGGTCATATCTTGTCCCTCTACAAACAACTCTTAGTCATATCAAAGTTGTAAGCACGAAGGTGCTATGCGATGACACTACTTCGATCACTAAAACCTTAGGGAATAACTAATTTTTGATAGTGGAGGAACCAAGGAAGATTTTCCCATCATAAATTAAGTCAAGGGTACATGAGTATGCCACCATTAGTTAGTGGAACAAGACCAAGGGGGTGTAAACCCAAACAAGCTTTTAGATTAATATCCGAGATGGTACTAGTTGTAATGATGGTCATCTTGCCAAAATAAAAAGTAGCTCGCCATCAAATGTGCATGCAAGGGACTAGGAGAATGACATGGGGTTCACATCAATGGTGAATAAACTTAGTCAAAGCACCTTTGATTAATTCCTAGAGCTAGAAGTAAATGAAGAAGTCAAGGAGAAGGGAATAAGGTCTAGTTTGAATAGGGGATTATGACTTGGAGCTCTAAGTGTATTAGAGATAGTTGATGGAGGTTTGGCTCCATCTGCAAAGGAACTATTAAATAATTCAGAGATAAAGTCTCTTGGAAGGAAGAAGAAATGTGTTAAGGTGAACAAGGAAAACACTAAATTGGTGTTCAAGGAAGGTGCAACATTGGAGGATGTAATACCATTATGTGGGAAGTCTCTAACAAGTTGTTTATTTGGGATGAAGGTATTGGAGAACTCTTTGTCCCAATGGGTTAACAAGGTTTAGAACATAATGCCAAGCTATACTCCTTAATTCCATGTTATTATAAGAGGATGGTTATCTCTCAAATTCAAGTTAGAAGAAGATGTTAAGAGAATTTTGGAAGGGATATGGTATTGGGGCTCAACATTGTTGACGTTGAGAAGGTGGCTGCCATGTTTTGACCCTAAGTTGGAAAAAAATTCCACTCAACCTATTTGGGTAATATTACGAAGTGTATTGTTGGGTATAAATTTCAGAAAGGGTGTATAATATAATAATATAATGGTTGTGTTTTATATCCAAACAAAAATGAAAATAGAATATGAAAACCATATCCTAAAATGGCTTTACAAAGCTCCAGACCCTAGTCTATTCATGTAAAAAGAAATAAAACAAAGAAAATATGGCAACAGACACAAATACACAATTTGAAATAAAGTAAAGAATACCTTCATATCCAATGAAAAGTATAATGAAATCACCTTGGGAGTAGACTCATTGAATATGTGTCTCTAAAGCCTCCTCCTTGGGAGAGTCCTTTACTTCCTCATTGTGTGTAGATACCCTCCTTGGTTGAGTGAGCAAGTAGCATGAACACAAAATCACTATTAAGAGGAGGGTGTCCTCAAGATATTTAGTGTGATTTCGGTAGCATGTACCTACTATGGTTGAATGGATAGATGGAGAGACCTCAAACCTTTATTTATAGGAAAAATAGTGATTAAACCTCCTTGACATGGTCATAAAAGCAGTGGTTAATTAATCATATCAAGGCTAATAATATCAATTAGGGTTTATAAATGTCCACTTCTAACTACTTTCCCTTTCTAAAAAATTATGGACGGAAACAATCAAAATTGTGATTTTTACAGGCTTGTGTGGATTTTGGCTGTACTTTCCATGCTGGAAAGAGCACTTAATAGGAGCAAGAAGTTTTCTAGAAATAATGGGTCAAAACCAACATTTTCCCAAAAAGTTTCCAAAGGTCTAATGAAGGTGACAAATGAGGTGAAATGGGCAGAAAACATGTTGTTTGATGGTGTATTTCGGTGAATTTGTGTAAATTTTATAAGTCAACAACTTTTAGTTAATAGAAACTACCTCTAAAATTATGGAATAAATCAATATTTGAGGCAGTTGAAAATAGGATTGGGGTTTTTGTGGAGATGAAAGAAAATACCTTAATAAATGGAAATAGGTCTATAGAAAAAATTCTCATGGAAATTGACATAAGGGAAGGGCTTCCATAAATAGTTGAATTTGAATTGGGAACTCATAAATATATGCAAATCCTAGACTACTGGAAAATTCCATTTTTGTGCCTAAGATGTCATGAGCATGGAAATTTGGTGAGGGATTGTCTCAACCTACTAGGAGGTGGGAATGTAGACAAAGGAAGACAAGACTCCCAATGCAATCCATATCATCAATGAAGAGATGGAAAAAAAAAAACAAAGCATGGACAAGGTGGAAAATGTAATGGGAGTTCTATAAGGAATGTATGTAATCGGTAAAGTCTAAGCCATGGTTCCATCAAAATCTATAAGTGATCCAAAAATCACCAAACATAAATAAGAGGTCTTTGGAGATGACCTTATTGAATTGGTATGCAAGGAGCCTATCTGATCACTAGAAGAAACTACAAAAGGTATGATAATAGATACTAATCCTCCTTCCCCTTACTTTAATAATAGTAAAACTACAAAGAATAACAAGGCCACCAACCTCATCAAGGCCTAAAAATCCAATGAAAATTCCCCTATCCCCTTATTATGTAGAAAATAGATGAGCCAATCCCCAAGGTTATCCCAAAACATTTTGAAAGGACTGATGGATGGTAAGTTTAAGATGTTGGAGAGAAGAGAATTAGGGGATAATCCTCCTAATAACAATTCAAATCCATGTAAGGGTTATAAGGACTCCAAAAACCCTAAATATTCTTGAAGGCCTAGGAAATGAAATTCGAACTTGGGAGAAGGGGAAATTGAGTGGGGATTGGCATTAGATCTTGTGAAACCTAGCAAGTAGGTAGAAAATATTTCATGTTTCCAATGAAAAGAAAGTAGAGAAATAAATTCTTAAAGGAAAAAAAAAAACTATTAAGGGGACCCTTAGAGGAGGGAAAAACTTGGGAAAGTTAAACCATGGTCATTATATCTCTAAACACAAGAGGGGTGTGGGGCTCTCCAAAACAATTATCCCTTAAATGAATGATCACTCAACTTAAGAAAGATATTATTTTTATACAAGAAACTATTTGTGAAGGTGATAAAGCAAAAGGAATCATCTCAACCTTATTTAATGATATTTTTTTTGGAAGATGAGGGTTTCCACAGATGTCTAGGGTTTCTGAAGAGCTTCCATGATATGGAGACCTATGAACCTTTGGTCAATTATTCATTAGATGAAATTTGGAAGGAAAAAATATTTTGTTCACCAACTAGTACAACCTCCCTCATCAATTGTATCACTAAAAAAATATGTGTTAATGAACTGTCTATTATACCTAATACCGACAAGTCAATACACCTGCCAGGGGTCGACAAGATACAGGGATTTCATGCCATTTTGAACCAAGGTGATTGTTAGAATGTTTAATTTTCGACGGATCCCTACAAAGATGTCACATAGACTAATGGTTATTATTGTTCGTATACGTGCACTGGTGGGGTTAGGTCATCGAACATTACTTCGGAGGATATCATAGTTCACTCCATACTTTTGGAAAATGATTTTCCGAGTTCATAAACCACTCTTTCCAAAAATGACCCTGGTTCTAATTTAGGGTTTGTTAGCTCACTCTTAGATGAGGGTTTTCTACAAGGAGGGGATGACTCTCGGAGTTTTCACCCAGTGAGCGAGAAGAGAAGAAAGGTGGTGAAGAGTCGAGGGGGGGGGGGGGGGGAGGAATTTCACTAGTGGTTGACCGAGACGTGGGCCTAGACAAGGCTTTGGACCTATTAGTATCATCCCCAGCCGGGAAATTCTCAAGAAGAAGGGTTTCTATGAATACCCTAATTAAGTTGATGGACTAAACTTGGTGTGTCAGACTCGATTATGTACCTATGTGTCACCTTCTGGAAAAAGGTTGGTGTAGCTTCATGTTTTAATCGAAGGAGGAAACATTGGATATATTGAAAGGTGTTTGGTTCATGGACTCTTTGTCATTGTCCTTGAAACCCTAGCACCCATTATTCGATGTAGCTAAAAAAACAATGGGACAGGCCCAGGTTTGGGTAAAAATTCCAAGGCTACCCATGGAATTTTGGTTGGTGGCTTTGATAAAGGCCATTGGGGAGCATTTAGGGAATACTATAGTGTTTGAAAAAATTTTCCTTTATGGAGGGATGTGTTGTATAACACGCTCGTTGGTGGAGGTTGATATGATGAAGGGATCATTTGAATCAATCGAATTAATATTTGTATCTTGACATTATGTACAATCATTGGACTATGTACATGTGCCTTTATGGTGTGAACATTTCCATATGTATGGCCACGTAGTGGTGGATTTCGATGTGACATCCCCAAATAAATTAATTTTGAAATTCGAAAATTGTTAAAAAATTATTCCGTTTTTGGTAAATTTGAATTTGGAAAATTTTTGCCATTTATGGCAATTTTGAATTTCGAATTTGATAAATTGTAATTAATTATTATGATTGTTGGGCAGAGACCTGATTTGACCCAACTAACTATTTGACTATGACACTTGTATGTAAAAAAAATATTGTTTTAATTATTGCAGGAGGACAAATGGAACAACCATGTTAAATTCAACTGACCATGACTCCATGAGTGGGGAACATGTTGGAACTACCTCTGGGCTAGTTGTTACAAGTGGAAAATCAGGGATTTGGCCATTGGAAACCCTTGAAAATAAGGGTTTTGGCCATTGGAAGCCCCTGAAAATCAGGGATTTAGAAAGCTGCGAAAATTCCCAAGGGAGGGAAAGAGACCTAGGAAAAAATATGGTTTTGATAAATAGCATATGTGAGGAGGCAGGACATTGTCTAGTATGCTGGGAGAAAAATTACTGTGTACTTGTTGTTATGAACACTAAACATTAAGTGCGAGGCAAGGAAAATACTACAGAGAGAGGAAGACATTGCTAAAGAGGAGATTCCAAGTTTTCTCTCATGGACTCATGGTTAGGCTAGGGGGTGAATCAAGCAAGCAATTTGGCTGCCTTGTTCTACGGTTGGGAGGAACGTGGTTGTTCCCTTTGTATTCCCGCGAACTGGTTCAGATATGTAATCTTTTCCTTTTCTATTTGAATGATCATATATCTGATGTAATGTATTTGTTGTATCTAAATTGAATTATTTATATTTGTGTGGAGTGAATTAGTTATAGATGTAGCACAATCATTAAAGTCTGTATGGGTACAATAACCCGAGTGAAAATTGTTCGATTATATGAATGTGTGAAGTCCAATTTCTGACAGAATAGTTATAAATCAATTTCCTAAAATCAATTCCTGGGCAACTCTTTATGACTGAATTAGAGTCTGTACAAAAGTTAGAAATTATTTGATTTTATTTTAGGACAATAGAATGAATTGGTGTGATTAAATTCTGTAAGTAACCATTTTCTATAATTGGATTTCTGTTATAACAAAGGTATTTCTTGTACATCAAAATTTCTGGTGTAAAACGTCTAGGCATGAACAGATTGAAACTAGTCTATATGTATATATGAAGTAAGTATTTTTCTGCAATTACAAACTCAGAGTCATAACTTTAAATTGGGACGCTATCTACCACTTAGTGTGTATTTAAGCCCTTACATATAGACAAGTATATGGTTAATTACTATTGGCAAACATTATAATGAAATCCAATAATGTCTACATAAGAAAATATGTATATATATGTATATATTGATAGGGATCTATTCCTGTACTATGAGTATGATGAATTTTCGACAGACATGTAACCACAACTATAAATCAAATGCATAGGAGTTGGAATACTCTAGCTAAAGCAACAGCTGATGTACGCCATTTAACATAAATCGAATACAGTAGACCAAAAGATAACATTAACTCCATTATTAAACTCTGGGAAACTTTTTTCTTTCTATAACGGAATATGCCAATGGCATAGGATAGAGTCGAGTTGCATAAATAACAAGTGCAGTGTTCAAAATCGAAAGACATAATCACTTTGACACAGATTATCTTTCCAAGTAATTTTGGCCAGGATTGCCTTTCAATAACTAAAGAAAAGAGTGTATTACATAGTTGACCAGATCTATATTCAATTACAGACTCAATACTTATACAAGAACTGGAGTTACGTCATTAATGGAAAAACAACCCCAAAGGTTTACTCCAACAAACATTACAGTAGACAAAGAACTAATTATAACAAAGCTAGTTGAATCATGATCTCCTTGGATGATGCTAGAACCTGTAGAGTTAACCTAAGATGTGAGAGTTTTGGAACCCAAATACCTTTTGCACAGGAGGTAGTGATGGGTATCCGAGACTTGCACAAATGGAGACCCTACAAGGGAACAAATCCTGTAAACGTTAGTCTTTATTCGAGGAATAGGTAACAAAAGAAAAGTAGTTGAAATAAGACGATAAAAGTTAAACCAATGATTTTCCTTCCAGAAAGACACTTATCTTATGATGCGTGGGTTTGAATCCTTTCCCCATCGCCTGCTATCTGTTTATATGTTCAGGCTACGGGAGGAGGGCGCAATACAATCTCTGATGGGTCCTCGCAATAACAAGGCCCATCATTAGTGATGATAACAAGTTTTTTATAAGAGAAACCCTTAACTTGTAAACTATACAAACTTGCCACAAGAGAAAGCTGAAGCAATAACACAGAATTTCCATACAAAATATAGACACGATTAAAGCGTTAAGTTTAAATCAGCCTCGAACCCAAAACTGTAACGAATAAATATAATCAATAGTAAGAATAGAGTCATCACGCTATGGCATTCAAATGAAGGAAATGAATCACCACCCGTCAAGATGACATGGTTTTGTTATGCACATGAAATGTTATATGTCGTAGGACTCCCATTAAAATATTCAATGTATCACGGAAACAAAAGATAGCGATGGTAAGAGAAAAACCAGCCGAGGGTCTGATAAATCTACAGAATGACGACTCCATCCATCATAGGGGATATAGATAAAAGAAATGTATCATACTACCCTACTAAATAGAAAGAGTCTCTGTATTTATGTGAGGTTCTTTAAGGAAGAATGAAAATAGGAATAACGAAGATCAGACAAAGTATATACACGCCATAGGTTTTTCTTGACAGTGAGACCTTTTATAAGACCTTTAACCTCCCTTTATTTAAATGAGAGCATATTACTTGATTAAAGGGTGGCGTATGCTATCAAGCAACCCTAATTTCGAAAGACTCTGGTAACTACTGTAGAGGGCTCCCAACAACTAACCAAAGGAGAAATTTCCTGCAAGGAAGAACACAATAGGGATGAAAAAGACACGACAGTAATTGACAGAACAAAAAAATACTTAAAATTATTTCCGAAGATCACATCTCCTTATTTTTTGTCTATCTCGGTATTGTGTTTAAGGAAGAACTTACCAGGGTCTCGAGCCACGCCATTAGTTACACCATGGAGCGACCATCATCACTCGCAGACTTCTCCTCTGAAATTGTGGTATGCAGAACCCCTTCGTAAAAACTCAGGAATGACAAAACTATGAACCTATTCCAACCCTAAGCGACGTCTTGGCATCTTGTAGTAAATGCAGGGAGTGCGGAGGATGGTTATCCATGTGACAATGGTAGAGTGAGTGTGACACATTGGGCATGGATCCCAATAAATACAAAGGAACTCGCAAGACTACCATTAATGAAGTTACAAAGATTTAACTATTACGACAATAAACCATCTCTTCCACTTAAGGAAGGTATCGATTTGACACCGTCATGACTCAGGTTCAACCTCTCCCCCCCTCTGTGTTAGTCTTAGAAAGCAGTTAGATCCTAGTTGTCAATATTCCATTGGCATTTGGATCTAGTACTTTCATTATAGTTTCAACCATCGATAGTTAGAACCACAAAATAACCAAGACTTGGTAGTTAGGTTAGCTGCCTGGTGTAAGAGTAAATATCGACCCCATGTCTATTATGGATAAGAACTAGTTAAAGTTTTCCTAATATAACATCAAAAAGTGGGTGTGTGCACGAACTTGGAGCCTTGTGTTAATTAAAACGAGTTGCAACATGTATTGTAAGACTACTCTTATGTACATAACCTATATGCATACGGGTAAAGATTAAAGGAAAAAGGGGGTTTGCCAAAGTCTTGAGGAATTTTCCTTATAATCCTTTCTACTCATGACATAAATAGGGGATCTTGTGGTAAGTAGAAGTCTAGGAGTTTGTAACAAGGTTTTTTTTATAATAGAATTTTAAAAGCAAAGTTTTATTACAGAGTTTCATAACCAAGTCAACAACAGAGCTACATAACTAGGTCCCCTTTTTCTACTAAGAAACTATATAAACAAAAAAAAATGTTGTAAATATTAGGTTCATTACAATTTCCCCCTAGGATTTTTGAAGAATATCCGGTGTAAAACATTTTGGGAACTCGATACCTTAAATTATAATTTTTTGGATTTGGATTCTTGAGGTGTGGAAACCTACCAAGTTGAGGAAGAAGACCCCAATGACTAGAGTGGGAATTTCATGGTGGGAGATATTTTGATACAATGGATTGGAGTCAATAAGAATCTTTCCTACAACCAGTTGGCCTTTCGTTCAGACACCTTTTCTCCTTCAATTGAATGAACCCCTGTGCAGATGGATAGAGGCCTCATCCAACCTTCTTCCAATGAGTACCTACATGTCTCTCCTTTATCTGATGTTTTGGGCTACTTGGATGGAATTTGAGTTGTCTCGCACCTTATCCCCTTTGATTTGGGTGGTGGGGAATAAAATCCCATGATTCCTAACCAGGAAGTGAAGGGAATTGTACACCCTCGGGGCTACAATAGTCTCATTACACTCTCCATTCCCTTGCAGGTGAATCATTGTAAAGAGTACTTGGCCCCTTCAACTTCCTCATTCAACAGTAGTTCCAATGGGTGGACCCTATAATATTTGGCCTCGGGGACAACCCTTGAAGGCTCTAGACCTCTCCAGGGGTCTCGACATGGACACATTTCTGGGTCAGGGCATAGTCCCTTTAGTTCGAAAGTCTTCTCTCATACCTATGCAAGGAAAACCTATCAAATAAATTAACAAAGGAAAACAACTTTCTATTTTTAGGGCCCTTAAAGAACAATAATCCCCCATAGAGGGGTCCAAATAAAAATCCTTTCAGCAAATGTCTAGGGGCTAGGGAGCCAGGCCAAACTAGTGGCCTTGAAACGATTCATGGAGAAAGAAAATCGTGTTGTGGTTCTATTTTAGAAAACTATGGGTTCTGGGGTGTCTATAATCCCTAGGTTAAATTCATTTTTGAAGTATTGGAATTTTTTGGCTTTATATGCTATTGGCTTGTATGACGGGTTGATCTTAAAGTGGAATTCAAGTCTGAGTTTGATAAACTCTTTCTCAATTTTATTCAACCCTCTGCACAAAACTCATCATGAATGGTCTCGATTACAATACAATGGTTCTAAATATATATGGGCCCTATAATGACAAGCAAGCTCTATGGGACATATTCTTTGATTCTCAGTTTTTCCAAGTAGACAATCTTATCATTGGAGGTGACCTAAAATTCACAATGTTTAGATCTAAAGTTTGGGGGGGAATGCTCATGTTGATGTTTTGGCGAGACACTTTCGGAATGGGTTGGTGGCCAATTACCTAGTGGAAATTGAACCTTTAGATATTTCCCCATCCTGGTTTAACAACAAAGGGGATTCTCAAGGGATAACCAAACATTTGGACAAGTTTTTGGTTAAAAGTGATCTACTCCTTCGATCCTCAACATATCAGTGGTGGGTAAATGAGGTGAGGTTCTCTGATCACTTCCCTATCTTCCTAGAATTGGACCCGCAGATGACCAAACTAGGTGCCCACTTTAAATATAATCTGAGTTGGGGCTAGGAACTAGATTTTGTAGCTTTGGTAAAAAATATTGCATTCCCTTTGATCCACAATTGGATAATCCCCCCTACGGGTATTTTATGTGCTCCTTAAAATCATTAAAAAAATGGAGTGATCGGAAAACAAGTTGAAAAAAAGGGATAGTCAGCTAAAGGAATTAGAGGTGCAATTGGGGGTGTCATCGAAATAGGTAGGCCTTGTTCCTTATCAAGGACACTTAGAAAAAAATTAAACAACACTAGAATGAGTATTATAAATTACTACAAGATTGAGAAAGTGATTGGTGGAAAAAAAATCGCGTGACATGACTAAATCTTTGTGTAATGTACCCACAACATACCCTAACTTAGTTGAGATCCATTATTTCTGGAATACACATAAAAATAAAAATTTTCTACTAAATAAATTCATGTAGCTTACCAACTACTTAATCATACATATTTAACCATTATCTAAATACATATACAACATGTTGAAATAACATGTGAATGAAACTAATAACTCATTACAACAACATATAAATCAGTCTCATTCACAAAGATAATGCATAGAGGGTGATCTTTCAGTGTCCACTCACAGGTCAAAAATATCCCACAACCCACTAGAATTCTCCTACAACTATCCTGTTTTTCCACCATCTCTCTTCCTCTTGACCTACCCAAACCAAGGAATGTACCCATTCACTACTCTCATTCCATCGGGCATCCCATTTATTTATCAGGGTCTCTCTAGCATAGGTAACCAAGAATATCACTATTGGGAAACTCAAGATAGCTCACTACCAGGAAAACTACAAGGAAACAATAGTAACAACTTGCTATTGTAGTGAAAATCCCACAAAAGTTCACTCTTCATGCATGAAAACCCGATTCTTCTACAATCTTGTGGACTTACTTCTTCAATATTTAGCTCCAAAAATGCTCCAAAATTCTCCCTCCATCATTGCTCGATCTCTAGCACACTTCTTTCTATTGTTTGCTTGTTTCTCATGCTGAAATTTGACTATCTAAACTGCCCCTCTCTGGCCATAATAATTTCCTCTCTTTTCATATTTGCTTAACTTACACTCATCTCCAAGATGATTGTACTCCATTTCATCTCTACAATAACTATGGGATGTGACTCCTTACACCCACCCTCTTACAAAATTCAATGATTGGGCTCTTCCACACTCAAGGAAACTCAGAAGGTTTATTCAAATCATTAAAATCAGGAAAAGGATTTGGGAATTAAACTCATAGATAAATACCCCATTTCTAGACCCCTCCCCTCTTATGTATTACTCAACACCTAATCTTTGTCCATGTCCCCCAACAATTGGCATCACATTTTTATTTATTAAAATTTAGAAATACAATTCATATATACATCACATGGCCACATCCATACATTATATCTACATTATGCATTAATTAAAACTAGGATTAACGTGGGGATGTTACATTACCCCTCCTCTACAATTTTTCACTATCATTAGTGCACAAAACTATTCCAAAATACATATACATATTTACATCCTAATACATAGAAAAACAAGAAATTTTGTAATTTTTATAACTCCAACAACAGTACCGACCAAAATTGCTTGTTCCTTTAATTTTGCTTACCCAAGGAATGTGCCCCCTTCACTGCTCCCAATCCATTGGGCTGCACCATTATTTTATCAGGGCTATTAGCACAGGTGACCAAGAAAGCTATGAGATGTGGTTCCAGAAATCTAGCTGCCCAAAATAGAGTCTTGCATTTTTAGCTTCTGTTTTCATAAAAAATGTAAAACATTTGCACGTATTCCTCCCACATAGTTTATGCTCCCATGTGGTGTCTTGAGGACCATAAGAGGTCCATTGAACCTTTACCAACCCTGTATATTTGTTCTGAAGCACCTTGAATTTTCAGTCTAAGATGCACATTGGATCCACCTAGAAGTCTCCTTCATGTTCCACCTAGATCACAAACCAATCAATTATGTGGTTAGGGTCACGCTGATATTTATTTAGAAATGACACATGAAATACATTATGCACTCTCATGGATGTAATAAATGATAGCATATATGAAATTTCCCCTATCTTCTCTAAGATTTCAAAATCCCCATAATATCTTGTTGCTAACTTTGGGAATCAATCCAATCTTAGCAAACTTATTTTCTCTTTCACTTTTAAAAATACATGTTTTCCCACTTTAAAATCTCCAAAAGTTTGGTTTTGTCTGCAAAGATCTTATGCATGTCCTGGGAAGCCTTTATTTTTTCCCAATCTTCACCATCTTCTCTTTCATTTTCTTTAGCAAATCAGGTCCAATGACAACTCTGTCTGTTGGGTTATCCCAACTTACTAGCATGTTACACTTCATGCCATACAATGCTTCGAATGGGATCATTTTTAATGAGGCTTAAAACCCATTATTGTAAGAAAATTAAAATAAGTGGATGTAGTCTTCCCACTTTGATGGTTGGTCCATCATATACATTATGAGCATGTCTTCAATTATTCTGTTGGCCCTCTCTATTTTCCCATCAGAATTTGGGTGATACGTTGTACTGAGGTTTAAATTTGTCCCAAATCCTTTGAACAAATATTTCCAAAATTTGGAAATAAAATTTGGATCTATATCTGAAACTATTTCCTTAGTCACTCCATGTATCTTAGCAACTTATTTCATGCATATATTTGCAATATTTGTTTCCTTTTGTGTAGTTTTCACTAGGATAAAATGTGCAACCTTTGTCAATTTGTCCACCACCACTAGGATGGAATTGTAGATGTTGTTTCATGGGTATGGGCAGCTTGGTAATAAAATCCATTGTAACAACTTCCCAATTCCACTCTATAATGGGAAATGGATGCAACAACATTATTGGATGTCTATCCTCAATTTTCACCTTCTAGCACTTTAGACAATTGGCTATATAATCAACCACTTATTACTTCATTCCAAGCAAAAAGTATTGACTCCTCACATATGTAATGGATTTTTGATATCCTGGGTGTCCATCATAGGGTGCATTATGAATTTCCCTCATCATCATATTTTTCAGCTCACTATAGTTTGAAACATACACCTTTCCTTGATATACGATAACTCCATCTTCCCTTAGCTTAAAATATTAAATTTCTATTGCAACTCGCCCTATTGTACTGTGCCCCTTATTTGCAAGTAGCATTGATCTGAGTTTGTAGCCTCAACAATTTTTTCTTTTAAATATGTTATGTACATGTTGATGGCTGCAATATGCATCTCATGCACCCTTATGTTGAGTGTATCAACCACCTGATTCTCTTTCCCTTTGATGTGTTTAATTTGAAGTCATATTCACTAAGAAATTTGATCCATTGGGTTCGCCTGACATTTAATGTTGGATGTCCAAACAAATGTTTCAGACCATAGTAGTTTTTCCTTAGCTCAAATATTTGATCCATATAGTAATGTCTCCACATATTTAATGCATGAACAATGGTTGTTAATTCTAAATCATGGGTAGACAATTCCTCTCATGCTCTTTCAATTTTCAGGACTCATAGAAGACCACATGATCCTTTTTTGTGAGGACTCGATCAATCCCTTGCTTGCACACATCAATTCATAAAACAAAATATTTGTCTAGATATACAATATTCAATATTGCCACACTAGTCAATATGTCCTTCAACTGCTAAAAGTTGTCTTCACATTCAGGAGTACATGCAAATTTTACTCCCTTCTTCTGCAAGGAAGTTATGGGGATTGCAATATTTGGAAATCCCTTTATGAATATTCGGTAATAACCTGCAAGAACCATGAAATATCTGACCTCTGTGACATTTCTTGGATATTTCCATCCTCTAACAACCTTTGTCTTCTCGGTATCAACTGTTATACCATCTACTAAAATAATATGCCCCAAGTAATGAATCTTCCTTTCATAGAAGATGCACTTAATTAGCTTGGCATACAACTTATGATCTCTTAAAAATTGTCCAATTTTCCCTTGAACACTGTATTCATAATAAAAATGACCTATCTATTATACCTAATCCTGACAAGTCAGTAAACTTGTTAAGGGTCTACAAGATATGGGGATTTCATGCCATTTTGAACCAAGATGATTGTTAGAATGTTTCATTTTTGACGGATCTCTACAAAGATGTCACAGAGATGGATGGTCACTATTGTTTGTATATGTGCACTGGTGGGGTTAGTTCATCGACCATTACTTCATAGGATCTCATACCTCACTCCATACTTTTGGAAAATTATTTTCCGATTTTAGAAACCACTCTTTCCCAAAATGACCATAGTTCTAATTTAGGGTTTGTTAGCTCACTCTTGGATGAGGTTTTTCTATAACATGGGGATGATTCTCAGAGTTTTCACCCAGTGAGAAGGAAGAGAAGAAATGTGGTGAAGATTTAGAGGGGGTGAGTCATTTCACTGGTGGTTGATCGAGACATGGTCCTAGACAAGGTTTTGGACCTATTAGAATTGACCCTGGTCCGAAAATTATCAAGCAAACGGGTTTCTCTGAATACCCTAATTAAGTGGATGGACTAGAATTGGTGTGTCAGGATCGATTATGTACCTATGTGTCACCTTATGGAAAAAGGTTGGTGTAGGTTCATATTTCAATCGAAGGGGGCAACATTGGATATATTGAAATTTGTTTGGTTCATGGAATCTTTGTTGTTGTCCTTGAAACCCTAGCACCCATTATTCAATATAGCAACATAAACAATGGGACAATCCTAGGTCTGGTTAAAACTTCCAAGGCTTCCCATGGAATTTTGGTTGGTGGCTACGATAAAGGCCACTGGGGAGCATTTAGAGAATATTATAGTGGTTGACAAAAGTTTCCTTTATGGAGGGATGTGTTGTATAACACGCTTGTTGGTGGAGGTTGATACAATGAAGGGATTATTTGAATCAATTGAATTAATATTAGTTTCTTGATGTTATGTACAGTCGTTGGACTATGTACATGTGCCTTCCTGGTGTGCACATTTCCATATGTATGGCCACATAGTGGTGGATTTCCCCCTATGGTTTTTGAATAAGATATAGCATAAAACATTTTGGGAACTCGATACCTTAAATTATAAATTTTTGGATTTGGCTTCTCGAGGTGTGGAAACCTACCAAGTTGAGGAAGAATACCCCCATGGCTAGAGTGGGAAGTTCATGGTGGGAGATATTTTGATTCCATGGATTGAAGTCAATAAGAATCTTTCCTACAACCAGGTGGGCTCTCGACCAGACACCTTTTCTCCTTCAATTGAATGAACTCTAGTGCAGATGGATAGAGGCCTCATCCAACCTTCTTCCAGTGAGTACCTAGATGTCTCTCCTTTATATGATGTTTTGGGCTACCCGAATGGAATTTCAACTGTCTTGCACCTTATCCCCTTTGATTTTGGTGGTGGGGAATAAAATCTCATGATTCCTAACCAGGAAGTGAGGGTCACTATAGACCCTCGCGAATGCAATAGTCTCATTGCACTCTCCATTCCCTTGTGGGTGAATCCTTGTAAAGAGACCTTGGCCCCTTCAAATTCCTCATTCAACAATACTTCCAAGGGTGGATCCTACAATCTTAGGCTTCGGGGACGACCCTTGAAGGCTCTAGACCTCTCTAGGTGTCTCAACATAGACACCCTTTTGGGCCAGGGCATAGTCCCTTTAGGTCGAAATTATTCTCTCATACATGTGCAACAAAAACATATCAAAGAAATTAACAAAGACAAACAAATTTGTATTTTTAGGGCCCTTAAAGAACAATAATCCCCCATAGAGGGGTCCAAATAAAAATCCTTCCAGCAAATGTCTAGGGGATGGGTAGTCAAACCAAACTACTGGCCTTGAAATGATTGATGGAGAAAGAAAATCTTGTTTTCGTCCTATTTCAGGAAACTATGGGTTCTAGGGTGTCTATAATCCCTAGGTTAAATTCATTTTTGAAGGATTGGAATTTTTTGGATTTAGATTTTATTGGCTTGTCTGGCGAGATGATCTTAGGGTGGAATTAAATTCTGATTTCGATAAACTCTTTCTCAATTTTATTCATACCTCTACACAAAACTCAACGTCAATGATCTTGATTACAATATAATGGTTCTAAATCTATATGGGCCCTAAAATGACAAGTAGGCTCTCTGGGACATATTCTTTGGTTCTCAGCTTTATCAAGTAGACAATCTTATCATTGGAGGTGGCCTAAAATTCATAATGTTCATAACTAAAGTTTGGGGGGGAATGCTCGTGTTGATGCTTTTGCGGGATACTTTCAGAATGGGTTGGTGGCCAATAACATGGTGGAGATTGAACCTTTAGATATTTCCTCGGCCTAGTTTAACAACATAGGGGGTTCTTAAGGGATAACCAAACATTTGGACAAGTTTTTGGTAAAAAGTGAGCTCCTCCTTCGATCCTCAACATATGAATCATGGGTAAATGAGGTGAGATTCTCTGATCACTTCCCTATCTTCCTAGAATTGGACCCGCAGATGACCAAACTAGGTGCCCACTTTAAACATAATCTGAGTTGGGGCTAGGAACTAGATTTTGTAGCTTTGGTAAAAAATGATTGGATTACCTTTCGTCCACAATTGAATAAGTCCCCCTATGATTAGTTTATGCGCTCATTAAAATCGTTAAAAAAAATGGAGTGATCGGCAAACAAGTTGAAAAAAAGGGATAGTCAGCTGAAGGAATTAGAGGTGTAGTTGGGGGTGTCATTGAAAGAGGTATGCCCTATTCCTTATCAAGGACACTTTGAAAAAAATTAAACAACTCGATAAGGAGTATTATAAATTACTACAAGATCGAGAAAGTGATTTGTGGAAAACAAATCGTGTGATGTGGCTAACTCTTGGTGTAATGTACCCACAATGTAACCTAACTTAGTTAAGGTCCATTACTTCCAGAATACACATAAAAATAAAAAAATTATGCTAAATAAATTCTTGTAGCTTACCAACTACTTAATCATACAGATTTAACCATTATTTAAATGCATCTACAACATGTTGAAATAGCACATGAATGCAACTAATAAATCATTACAACAACATATAAATAAGTCTCATTCACAAAGATAATGCATAATAAATTAAACTCATAATATTACTAAAAAAACAGATAACATTATTATCTTTTCATAACAGTTATGCAACCAACTACTTGGGATGGACGTTCCACCCAACCATAGACTTGTTGTCCCATATCTCAACAACAATTCACCCTGATATGGGGCTAGGAATCCAAAAAAGAGGATGATCTTTCAGTGTCCACTCACAGGTCAAAAAAATCCCACAACCCACTAGCATTCTCCTACAACTATCCTGATTGTCCACCATCTCTCTTCCTCTCAACCTACCCAACCCAAGGAATGTACCCCTTCACTACTCTCAGTCCATTGGAATCCCATTTATTTATCAAGGTCTCTCTGGCGTAAGTAACAAATAATCTCACTACTGGGAAACTCAATGTAGCTCACTACTAGGAAAACTACCAGGAAACAATAGTAACAACTTTCTATTGTAGTGAAACTCCCACAGAGGTTCACTCTTCAAGCATGAAAAATTAGTTCTTTTGCAATCCTGTCGACTTACTTCTTTAATATTTAGCTCCAAAAATGCTCCAAATTTCTCCCTCCATTACTGCTCCATCTCTAGCACACTTCTTTCTATTGTTTCCTTGTTGCTCATGCATAAATGTGACTATCTAAACAACCCCTCTCTGCCCATACAAATTTCCTCTCTTTTCTTTTTTCTTGACTTACACTCATCTCCAAGCTGATTGTACTTCAGTACATATCTAGAATAACTATGGGATGTGACTCCTTACACCCACCCTCTTACAAAAATTTGAATAATTGGGCTCTTCCACACTCAAGGAGACTAAAAGGTTCATTCAAAGCATTACAATCAGGAAAAGGATTTGGGAATTAAACTAATAGATAAATACCCCCTTTCTAGAACCATCTCCTCTTGGGTATTAATCAGCCCCCAATCTTTGTCCATGTCCCCTAACAGTTGGCATCACATTTTATTTATTAAAATTCAGAAATACAATTCACATATACATCTCATGGCTACATCTATACATTATATCTACATTATGCATTAATTAAAATGGGGATTAAACTGGGGATGTTACATTACCCCTCCCCTAATATTTTTCACTATCCTTAGTGCAAAACAGTATGCTGAAATACATATACATATTTACATCATAATATCTAGAAAAACAAGAAACTATTGTTCCTTTCGTTCTATTGACCCAAGGAACGTGCCCCATTCACTACTCCCAATCAATTGGGATACACCAGTATTTTATCAATGCTATTAGCATAGGTGACCACGAAAGCTATTAGATGTCCTTCTGAAAATCTAGCTACCCAAAATGTAGCCTTGCATTTTTAACTTTTTTTTTTCTTCAAAATTGTCAAACATTTGTGCGTATTCCTCCCACATAGTTTCTTCATGCTCCCATGTGGTGTCTTCAGGACCATAAGAGGTCCATTGAACCTTTACCAACCCTATAGATTTTTTCTGAAGCACCTTGAATTTTCGGTCCAAGATGCACACTGGATCCTCCTAGAAGTGTCCTTCATGTTTCACCTAGATCACAAACCAATCAATTATGTGGTTAGGGTCAAGACGATATTTCTTTAGTAATGACACATGAAATACATTATGAACTCTCATGGATGTAATAAATGATATCATATATGCAATTTTCCCTATGTTCTCTAAGATATCATAAGCCCCATAATATCTTGTTGCTAACTTTGGGAATCAAGCCAATCTTAGCGAACTTCTTTTCACTTTCACTTTTAGAAATACATGTTTTCCCACTTTAAAATATCCAAAAGTTTGGTTTTTTTTGCAAAGATCTTATGCATGTGCTAGGAAGCCTTTAAATTTTTCCCAATCTTCACAATCTTCTCTTTCATTTTCTTTAACAAATCAGGTCCAATGAAAACTCTATCTATTGGGTTATCCCAACTTACTAGCATGTTACACTTACTGCCATACAATGCTTCAAATGGGATCATTTTTAATGAGGCTTAATACCCATTATTGTAAGAAAATTAAACTAAGTGGATGTATTCTTCCCACTTTGATGGTTGGTTCATCACATACATTTTGAGCATGTATTCAATTATTCTATTGGTCATGTATGCTTTCCCATCAGAATTTGGGTCATACATTGTACTGAGGTTTAAATTTGTCCCAAATCCTTTGAACAAATATTTCCAAAATTTGGAATTAAAATTTGGATCTATGTATGAAACTATTTCCTTAGGCACTCCATGTATCCTAGCAACTTCTTTCATGCAGATATTTGCAATATTTGTTTCCTTTTGCGTAGTTTTCACTAGGATAAAATGTGCAACCTTGGTCAATTTTTCCACCACCACCAGGATGGAATTGTACATGTTGCTTCATGGTTCTGGGCAACTTGGTAATAAAATCCACTGTAAAAACTTCCCACTTCCATTCTATAATGGGGAATGGTTGTAACAGCATAGCTAGATGTCTATTCTTAGTTTTCAGCTTCTGGCACTTTAGACACCTGGCTATATAATCAACCACTTATTTCTTCATTCCGATAAAAAGTATTGGCTCCTCACATATGTAATGGATTTATGATATCTTGGGTGTCCAACATAGGGTACATTATGCATTTCCCTCGTCATCATATTTTTCAGCTCACTGTAGTTTGAAACATATACCTTGCCTCGATATACGAGAACTCCATCTTTCATTAGCTTAAAATATTAAATTTCTACTGCAACTCACCTTGTTGTATTGCACCCATTATTTGAAAATAACGTTGATATGAGTTTGTAGCCTCACTAATTTTTTATTTTAAATATGTTTTGTACATGTTGATGGTTGCAATATTCATCTCATACACCCTTATGTTGATTGCATCAACCACCCGATTCTCTTTCCCTTTGATATGCTTAATTTTGAAGTCATTTTCACTAAGAAATTCGAGCCATTGGGTTCACCCAACATTTAATGTTGGATGTCCAAAAAAATGTTTCAAACCATAGTAATTTGTCCTTAGCTCAAATCTTCAACCCATACAATAATGTCTCCACATGTTTAGTGCATGAATAATGGTTGTTGATTCTAAATCATGGGTAGAAAATTCCTATCACGCTCTTTCAATTTTTGGGACTCATAGCATACCACAACAAAATCTTTGTCTTGATCTACCATATTCAATATTGGCACACTGGTCAATATGTCCTTCAACTGCTAAAAGTTCTCTTCACATTCGGGAGTACACACAAATTTTACTCCCTTCTTCTGCAAGGAAGTGATGGGGATTGAAATATTTGGAAATCCCTTTATGAATCTTTGGTAATAACCTGCAAGAACCATGAAAGATCCGACCTATGTGAAATTTCTTGGCGATGGCCATCCTCTAACGACCTTTGTCTTCTCGGTATCAACTGTTATACCATGTATTGAAATAATATGCCCCAAGTAATGAATCTTCCTTTCATAGAAGATGCACTTAATTAGCTTGGCATACAACTTATGATCTCTTAAAACTTGTCCAGGTATTCCTTGAACAATCCATTCATTAGAAACATGAAAACAACTGGGGCATTTGATAGCCCAAAAGGCACTACCACAAATTCACAATGCTCGTATCTTGTCTTGAATGTTGTCTTGATGATATCTTCTTCTTTTATCCTTACTTGGTGATACCTCGATCTCAAATCAATATTGGAAAAGATCATTGCACCTTTCAGTTGATCAAATAGATCATCAATCCTTGGAAAAGGATGTTTTTTCTTTATGGTAACCTTATTTAGTTGTCTGAAATAAATACACAGCCTTAAGGTTCCATCTTTATTCTTCACTAACAACATTGGGGCACCCCAAGTTGACACACTTGGGCGTATATACCCCTTCTTTAAAAATTCTTCAAGTTGCATATGCAATTCTTTAAATTATAGTGTGCCCATTTTGTGTGGTGTCTTGGACACTAGGAAAGTGCCTGGCACCAAATCAATAGAGAAATCAATGTCTCTCTTTGGGGATAGTCCTAGGATTTCCCCAAAAACATCTTCAAAATCCTTCAAGACTAGATGGTCTTTAATACTTTCCATTTTATCTCTAGTTTCCTCTTCCATATGGGCTTAAAATTTTTTACATCCTTTCCCGAAACTCTTTTTCAGTTGCATGGATGAAATCTCTGTAACAACTACAGCTCTTGGAATGCCTTGAACCTTGCCTTGTTTCCCTTCCTCATCAAGACAAGTGATTGTCATGTTGTAACAATCTAGGATAGTATGGTGTTTTTCCAACCAATTCATGCCAATTAGACAATCATATGAACCTAATGGTATAATGTTCACATATACCTTTGTGTTGAATCCATTCATGTCCATTGGACAATATTTAACCAACTCATTGATTTTCCTCTTAGCCCCTATGTCCAACTAAAATAACCAAGATTTCTTACACTTACTTCTTTGTAAGTGAAATATTTCAATAATTTTAGAGTTTATGTAACTGTGGATAGCTCCAAAATCAATTAAAATTGCGATGGGTTGGTTATCAATCTTACCTTCCGCTTCAATCATGGGGGAATCATACTCTAATTCCTTGTTGTCCAAGGCTTCATAAATCCTTGGCATGTTTCCTCCCATGTCTTCCATTGTTTTAACCTCCTGAATATTTTGGATAGTCCTCATTCTTTCACCTTTGTAAGGGTAGTCCCTACACAAGTGATATCCCTCACATCCCCAACACTTCATGAGTTGTTTTCTTGTCCTCTCCCCAAAACAATTTTCCATCCTAGGATGAATTTTGGTTGACATTCCTTGTTTGTTTTCTTGTGAGTTGTTTTGAAAAGGGGTGGATTAAAACCGTTTTTTATTTTCTCCTTCTTACCCTTAATCTTGTCATTCCAAGCTTTTTGGAAGATTGGCCTCCCTCCGCTCTACTCATAAAGTTGATTTTCTCTCCTTATGGCCTCCTCCAAAGTCATAGGGTTATCATATTGTATCTTGTCACTATAGAAGGAGGGTAACCCACTCATAAATATTTGGATGTTGATCTTCTCATCCTTTATGAAGCCAACATACCTCAATATCTCAAGGAACCTCTTCTCATATTCATCCATTGTCATGCTTCCCAATTTGAGTTAAAAGAACTCTTTCATATTTCTTTCATAATAATGCTCTAACAAATATTTCTCCTGGAAATATCCTTTGAACTACCTCCATGAGACTTTCTTCTCATCAAGGTGTTTGGTTTGCTTAAGTTAATCCCATCACATGGATTTCTTTCCTTGCAAGTGGTAGGTTGCAATTCTTGTTTCTGCCATGGAGGGGTAATCATGTGGCTGGAAATATTTCTTCATTTCTAAAAACCAAGCCTTAACCTCTTCTCCCTTTGTATGCTCACCATTAGAATTTGGTGGCTTGATTTTCATGAGTTCACATTGCAAGATGTTTGACTCATACTTTTCCTATGCCTCCTGATAGGAGACACACTTTAGCTACTCCCTAGCGCTAAACTTGCATGATTTTTCCTATTGGATTGCTTTGGATAATGGTGGCGCATGCTCATGCTTCTTGACTACTTGTCAATCCCATGATCATCCCTTCTGTTATGGGATCTGGATGTTGTCACTTGTTTGACACTTGTTTCTTTCTTTGAGCCAGAATCCTTGTTGACTTGTCTGTGCAATATATTCAGACTCTATAGAAACTCCTCCTGAGATTTCATAATATTTTCATTAACATCCCCATAAATTTTCACTTCTCTCTATGGACTTCTCATAGTTTCAACCAGCTATATAGGCTCCTCCCTACCTATTCTTCCATTGGATTATGTCTTAGCATTTCCCATGCTACCATACAACCTTATAAATTCATCCTCACAGCCATAAGACCTATGGGCATCCTCCATGACTATGGTTCTCATACAAGAACCAAACTACCCTCCTAGACCTCTAAATTATGCAAGAAAGTGTGCATGAAATAAAAATTTTGTTAGACAAAACATATATACACATTTATGGAAAAAGAATACATAATGTTTTTTCTCTTTAGGCCACCAGTCATATTTGTTTGAGTTGATTGTAATTTCTACTATTAAGATCATTTTTATGGGTGCATGAATGGATTCCTCTCTCCAATATCTTTTCAACGAATATTCATTTTCTCAATTATGAGCTCAGAGAAGAAAGTTATGCCCCTTTGTTGGATTACTGAGAGGGGGGGTGAATCAGTAATAACATAATTATAATCTTTTTTCTTCAAATGTTATATCAATGTAGAATTATTATCCAATAATGAGTAGTAATAAATAAAC